>JAUZNK010036968.1:0-32734 GCA_035046665.1 Euphysa ruthae
GCGTGAAGAAGACAGTGATGCAAAAAGGGAAAAGTTTCAGGTTCCTGAAAGTGACCATTTGTCTTATCTTCATGTTTATCAACAGTGGAAAGCAAATGGGTGAGTTTATTCAATTCCACTTAATATTAAGATGTGGCATACAGTAAATAATCATATAACGTCCCAGGGAATTATTTTTTTTCAAATTTACTTAATTGATATTGCAGAATACTAAAGTAAAAACATATCTTTTTAAAAGAACGATGTTTATTTTTGATTTTACTAATGTTTGTACATTAATATAAAAATAGTTATTAAAAGCTTTTTTTCCCTGTCATACTTTACCATTTTTCTATGCATTTCTGCAATATGCCTAGCAATATCTTTTTTACCTAGGGACAAATCCAAGAGTAGGTGCTTATTTCATTAAGTGAGTTTAGATTATGGTGGGATTTGTACATGATATAGTATTTAATCAATAATTTTATGGTACGTTAAATCTTTCCCCTACAAATAAAATGGCGTAATAGTTTCAAAACTCTGAAAATCTTCTTTCTTAGAGAATTTTTAATTTGCCATAAAATTCAATCAGATTTTGTTTTGAAATTAAATTTCTAGTGATAATTTAAAAAATGCAAAAAGCTCTTTCTCCCTTTATTTTCATAACAAGGAGTATTTTAATGTAAAAAAAGGTTCTATTGTGATACTGAGAAAAAAAGGTTGTCCCACAGCTTCTACTTTAAAAAGGAGTGTGCCCAGCTGTGCATAATTTCATTCAAGTGCTGTTTGTTTTTTAGGATCAATCGGGTAATAGGTGTCCTGGCATTTTTCAGAAACAAAGTTGATTATTTTTAAAAAAGGACTAACTTGGCTGGAAATGTGACTTCTTGACAATACTTGTCCAAAAATATGGCATCTTGCCAATACTTGTCCAAAAATATAACTTTTAGACATTACTGGTCCAAAAAATATGACTTCTTGACAATACTTGTCCAAAAATGGCCCTTGAAAAATAATTAAATTATTCTTTTGAAATTTTATGAAAGAGATTATTTTTGGAACAAAAATAGTTAATTCAAACCCTTGACTGAATTTCAAATTTATAACTTAACAAAAAATTAAAATTTATTTGTATATATACAGAATAAATTAAATCAAATTACAATCGGAGATTTGCATGTTGGGATTGAAATTTTTGTTGATTTATTGGGTTTGTAATGTAACTACAAAGTTTAAAATTAAAATCTGAACTATGCAAAAATTGTTCCTGTTTTCATTAAATGATTGAATTTTTAAATTTTAAATCAGCTTTAACTTCGTTTAACTTCTTTTTTTTTTTTTGCTTCAAAATTCATGTAGTATTTGAAAATTTCTTATTTTTTTCAGGTATTCAAGTACATGGTGTAAAGAACACTTTATACATCCTAAAGCAATGAAAAAAGTATTTTTACACTTTGTATAGTTTATTCAAGTTTCCATTAATTTTCATTTGCTGTATTAGTTACACAATTACCTTTTTAAAGAGCAAATATAATTTTGTCGGCCCTATTGAGAAAGTTGCGATAGAAAATAATATACTCTAAATAAAATATGAAAATTGATGCAGCCAACAAAATTTTTAATAATACCATATTATATAAGATAATGTTTGTTGTTTCAACGAATCAATCAATCAACCTCTTTTTTTTTAAATATGGCTGTTATCTAACAATAATAAGTCAGAGGACTTAAAGATGTAAAGACAGCACACAACACCCATTTCTTGCACTGTTTATAAGATCCTTGCTAGGCTTATAAAAAAAATCTAGATGAAAAATTAGGGATAAATATAGGAATTTAACTTACTTCTTATTAGTAGGGTTAATTCTTCAAACAGGAGTCAGACTTCTTATAATTCAACTTCCTCAGCAGCTGGAATTTTCTTCTAACTTACACAGGTTAAAAAACCATCAGGCACATTCCTTTCTAAAAACATAAACCGAATAAGATTGCTATTAATAAGATTGTTTTTCTATGATGTCCGTTAAATAATATATGAAAATTCCACATTAAAACTAGATGCTATTGAAAACAATATTTGAGGAATTTCACATTTTTAAGGCTGCTCTAAGGTTGAAGAAAATTCAATATGGCTGTTTTATTGTGGCTGATTGTTCAGGATTATTTTAAATGCAGATATTTTTTTTGTTTTTTGATAATAATTTGCCACTAGCTTGTATTGTTTTTGTTACTGTAGGTGCGTGAGGTGCGTGCTCAGATGAAAGACATTATGAAAACTCTCAAGATGCCTATCAAATCAGCTGGTTTTAATCATGACCTCATAAGGAAGACTATTTGTTCAGCATACTTCCATCAAGCTGCAAGACTGAAGGTAACAGTTTTTATAGCAGTTGTTTAGTGTATAGTTAATTGCATGCAAAATTTCCAAGAACAAAATGATGTTCAATGTTATAAATCAAAAATAATCATTGTTTGGAACAATTTTTAAAATTAGAAAAAAAAAATTAAAGTGGTATTCTTAGCAATTTAGAAAAATATGTTTAATTTTATTCATACGATAAGTAATAAGTGGTAGCCATTGCGGGGTTTGAGAAAAGAATTGTCATTACTTTTTGAATTTTTTTGAAATATTCAACAAGTTAGATGTTGTTCAGAAAAACTTCTTTTGAGCCGGTGTGCTCAGTAGTGAAAGCATAAGTTGCTAACAATATGCTACTAACATACAAATGTTAGGCGTTCGAAATATCACGATCAGGGTTTAGAAAATATTTAAATTTTATTCCTCTAACAATCCTCAGGTTTCACAGAGTGAATATTTCATTAACAAGAATAAATTAAATAGTTTTTTTCCCATTGAAATCCCCTGAAATTTAAGGTTTTAGCATATCATAAAATTCCCATAAAGATTTCTCAAATAGCCAATATATTTTTTTGAGAGCTATTTTTTAAGTATAATTATTTACACGGTTATGAGAGATTATAGTGTATATTATGACTACTAATTTTTACTGGTTTGGTGAGCTGTTGAGTCACTTGTATAAACTATCACAAACTCTATTTATCATTGTTTCCTGTTTATTTTTTACGATCCACCAATCCATAACATAACTAATATTATTTTTGTATTTTGTTGGAGATTTCTAGATTTAAATTTTGTCAAAAAATTAATTTTTTTTTATTTTTATAAAGAAATTATTTTCCTGTGATGAAATTTTTTTTGCTGTTTAAATATGGGATTTTTTTTTTTTTGAATTTTAGTCATTTTAAAATTTTTCTCGAGTCCAGTCTCCAAAACGTGGTCAATTTTGGCCTAAACGCAAAAATTTTAAATTTTTTGAATGGAAAAGGTGGCATTTTTTACTATGTAAGAAAATATTATTGGTATTTATTCACAGCCAACATCCCTCTTGTCAAATAAATAATAGATTTAGGCGCTGATCTTAAGTTTCTTAATGATTCATTACTTCGCTTTGCCTGAGGGAAACTCTAATCTGATTCATAGAGTGATGAAAAACCGATACTTTTAACCAATTGAATTTATTATTCGTAATTTATTGGTAATTGTCCAATTATTTCCATCATAATAGAAGCATGTTAATTGATCTCTTAGAGGAATTAAGTATTTATTCATTCCTTATAAAAGGATGGCTTGTTCGAGATTTCTAGATTTTTCCTAAAATGCATTGCCAGGAAGTCCAATAATTACTAAGTTAATTATTTGAAATTATGTTTTCTTAATTTGGTTTAGGGTATAGGACAGTATGCAAACATTCGAAATGGTATGCCTTGCTTGCTCCATCCAAGCAGTGCACTATATGGAATGGGATTCTCACCTGATTATGTTGTTTACCATGAACTTATTATGACATCGCGTGTGAGTTAAAATGTGTTTTTTATTTTTTTACTTGCTTTTACTTTAAAATATAAACTTTACTATCAGACCTAATAGTTTAAATATCTGACCTAATAGAGTAAAAGCACTTAACGGTACTTCATCAAAAAGAAATTAGTTTTTAATTTTTTAGCCAAGTTTATTTCACAAAACTTTTCAAAGCATGTCCAAATTTGCATCAGTTTATCGCTGTAAACTCTTAGATCATATTTAGGTCTTTTTAACTCAAACAAGATACTGCATTTTTTATTCCTGAAAAATAAGCTTACTAAAACTTTCCTAACCTGGTCATTCACATAAGTAGATCCACTAAAACTACAGCAATTTTGTGGCCCAGAACTGCCAATACATGGATTCATTTTTATCAGAAATTACTATCCCCCCTCTCGATGTTGTTGTTGGTTCTAGACCTTTCTTATTTGTTCCATTAAAACACTTTTACAGTAGTCTTGCGAATATTTGAACAAAGATGAAAAATAATTATCATGGATTTTGGCTCCTGGATGTGTGTTTCGACAAAAATTAACAGAGCAAACTCAAAATAAAACAACAGTAGACAGGTTCCTTCCTTGGTTTAAATTATGCATGTTATTTCTTAAAGAAGTCTTGTGTATATTGTGTCTTTTTTTTTTTTTAGAAGTATGGTAAATGCACAGGGTATCGCACTATCATTGAACTTAGTATACTGTCAGTAAAACTAAAAATATATTTAAATGTCCTTTCACAAAACCAATTTAAGGCCTACATAATGCCTTATTTTATTGTCCTGTAAATTGGATGTTTTGTAATAAGTCTATTATGGATTCATAAATAAATAATCTCCATAAACTGGCGTTTTGTCTAAAGTGATACATCTTTAAGTTTATCTGATTTTTTGTTAAATAAAGTCCGCAGCATCCATATCAGATACCTAAAACTTTTAATAATTGATGTTGACAGAGCTGTAAACTAGTTAAATCCTAAATTTTTTAGGGATTTATTTTAAAACCATGACTTGTAGTCTGTGGACCAAATCACCTCTCAAACTGCCTGAACCACATACTATCACATAGGTGACAAATGCTTTTCATTTTAAAGCTTACCTTGTATGGAATATTCTTTTTATTGAGAACAAGAGCAATTAGATAAGTAATGACATTTAAAAGGGAAACATAAGTGTGGAGAAGATATTTGTGTGCCTTTGTTTGCTGCAAATAGTTTTTCTCTTTTTTGTTTATTTTATAAAATTTGTTTGTTTCTATTAGTCATAAACAATAATTATTTTTGTTTGTTGTGCTACGTTCATACTAACGTTAATAATACTATTGAATTGAAGTGAATCATATCTGTGGTTTTGTTTATTTTTGCCACCAAATATTAGGATTACATTAATTAGATGTATAAATGTCTCGTTCTGTATTCGCTTTTCTTCTTGCACTCGTCGAATAGGCTTGGTATAATAAAAACCTTAAAATATGTATACATTATGGCTAAATTAACTGATATCATAAATGGCAAATGTGTTATTATAGTTCATGCATTGTGTCACTAGTCATGGTGAAATAGTATGTTTATATTTTAGGAGTTCATGCAGTGTGTCACAGCAGTTGATGGTGAATGGTTGGCAGAACTTGGACCTATGTTTTTTTCTGTAAAAGAATCTGGCTTATCCAGAGAAGTAAGATTTAACCCCTTGACTTTTGTACTAAAATATTTATATTGTATAAGTTTATTTTATTTTCCAAAACGGAGCAATCTGGCTGACATTTAGATCTTTTCAGCATTGATATAATATTAATCATGTTTTTCAAAAGGTACATAACAAAATGTTATTATAAAGCACTAAAAAATTTTTTTTTCTCTTATTTTCTTTTAAATCAGTTGTTTTCTGCAAGGCTAACTTATAAAACAGTGACAATAAGGCTAGATTTCTGCGATGGGAAAGTGATTAAAGCTTCGTACAAAGATCAATACCAGCATGGTTGATCATAAGTTTGTGATTTGATCATGAAGATCTAGTCATACAACCGAGGCTTTGACTGAAAGATGGCTGTTATACACATGGTCGAATAGTAGCCTTATAGATAAAAAGTATACTCTCGGGAAAAATGAAGTGCTACACTCGGAATCAAAATCGAACCTTTGTGACAGAGAAGTTATTTGTGAACTTCAGACGCAACAATCGAATCTTCATAGATTCAGTAAGTTCACTACCACTCAGTACAGATGGAAGGAAAGGCAACCTAACACGTTTTATGGAAGGAAGTTTCATTTTTTGAAGTATTGAATAACATCAACCATTTCTCACCTCATTCAACAGCATTGAAAATATCATCTTCTATTTCAGCTGCCATTTAAACCTAGTCAAAAGCTTTCTTTGCTTTCACTAAAAACCGGTACAAAGTAATATCACCCTCATATATCACAAGTTTGCAAAAAATACTATCAGGCAGATCATTAATGAAGATTAAAACAAGTTTAGGTCCCAGAACAGAATCTTGAGGGACACCAGAATTTACAGAGTAACAGTTCGAGGAGTTATCATTGGGGACCACCTTGATTTCCTTGTCTGACAAAAAAGACTTATTGGTATTCAAAACATCACCAGAAATATCTGGTTTCACTGCAAGCATCTAGAAATTGATAAACACCTTCACAGATGGAAGAGCTTCAGCAGTGGAGCTACAAGAACGAAAACCATACTAGTGATCAGAAATCAGACTGAATGACTCTAAGAGACTTGTCACATGAGTTAATCAATGATTCAAAAACATTGATATGATGGTAATTACGAGGATTAGATCGCTTTCCAAAATTTTTGAATACTGGAACAACAGATGCTGACTTCATCAATAGCGAAAACAGCAATGTACTTTTTAACAACCTGCAAAGAATCAGAGAAAGTTTTGGAGAGCACTTTTGCTACAGGAATTTCATCAGAACCAGTAACTTTAGAAGGATCAAGAAACGATGACATTCGCTACCATTTTGGTTATGTTGAGATGAGTCAAGTTAGTGTCAGACCTAATTGGAAAATGAGGCGAAATGTGTCCATAATCATCGAGAGTGGAGTTTTGATTTATTTCGACCAGAGGTAACGATCTCAGGTCAATTGAAGATATCAAAGACTATTCCTTATTTGAAAAACTCCCAGAGATGCGCCGGAAGTCTTGAGATTCACTAGATTGATTGATGGACTTGCTTTCGGAAAGAGTGTTTAGCTACTTCAATGACTCTTTTACGTTCATTGTGGGCTTTGGTAAAAAAGCTATTCTCAACACAACTAGTACGCTGAAAAAGACGAAAATGAAAGCTGTGATGAGCAACTGCTGGAGAAAACATTAGGTTTGAATGTGGTTTTACTTGATACTTTCGAGAGGGAATATAGGCATCGATGCCAAAATAAAGCCAGGAAGCAATTTCCTTGGTACACTCCTCTGTATCAAGATTGATGACGTGTTCAAGTGAAATATTACGAATGAGATCACGAAAGCTGCCCTAGTCTCCGTGTTGATAGGAAAACAATTTCGTATGGATAGGTGTGTCATTAGAAGAGGTGATGTTGAAGTTGATGTCAACCTTAACAACTGCGTGGTTAGTGTTTCCTAAAAGATTAGAAACAGATATTTTTTAGGTACCAGGATTATATAGAAGGAATAAATCAAGTAGAGAATTCTGATTGTCGTGATCAGAAAGACGAGTTGCACAATGTAATAGTTGAGTTAATGACTAAGATATGACGAAGTTGTTGGTATTGATACCAGAATAGCCTGTTGTTCTAGAGAAAGGTAGCCAGTCAATGTTGTAGGCGTTGAAATCTCCAAAGACAAAGATACTAGCAGGTGGGTGAATTATGAGATTCTTGTTAATATTTGCAGAAATGGAGTTGATTACACTGCAGGGCCAAGTGGAAGAAGAAAGATATAATAAGAAAAAATAACTTGGCGACTGTAGAAGAGATATATGCAAAGAATTGTACGATTTATCAGGGTTTTTAAGAGATGCCATGGTCATGCATGCAAAAAAACGAGTTTTTGCGATTGATAGGAAGATAACCAGGTACAATAAAATCATACAAACTTTTGAAAGGATCAAGATTTGTTTCGCAAGTTGCCAAGATGTTAGGTAATGACCTAAAGAAAAAAGATTCCATATGAGAAAAATTATTGCGAAATCCACGAATTTTGGTGAACGCAAAAGATAAATGTTTGGGGTGATGTGTCACAGCCCGATTTAGGTTTACTAATAATTATGATAAAACAGCATTAGGTTTAACAAAATTCCTGCTGCCTTGCTTGAATAACTTGTACAGAAAGTTAGTTCATTCTTTTATTTTGCTTATCAGTTATGAGCTTTTTGCTATAGCAAAAGCAGCATGGTGGCCTCAGAGAAATGAGCCGTTACAGATGCAGAGTCGCATATTGGCATTGCAACTGCAAATGTTTATGGAGCAGCCTAACTGTTTATGGAGCAGCCTCTCTAAGTTGCTAGCAAAGAGTTTTGGCTCCTTTTTACCAATTGTAATGTAACAATCAGCAAACTACTATTTTGGTATTCTCAACAGAGACAAATAACAAGCATTAAACTGAAATGAGCATCCTTCCCTCATCATATTTACAAATGTAGTAGGAAGACCGGTATTTGTCGCCCTAGAACAGATATAAAAATGCAGGCTCCACACCAATAGGCTGAGAAGGAGTAAAAGACTGGGTAGTTATTGGTAGGCTAAGCGATGTTTTTATTGAAACACTAACTCTAGGAAGATTGCCAAGGTTGAAGAGGTTTTCCTCCCCATGAAGCAAGATCCCGCTGAATTTTTATGTGGAAGGTGGGGAGTTAAAACCACTGAAGTTGAAAATAGTAATACTGCAAAGTCCACAAAAAAAAAATTACATTTTATTCACGAAATATAGAGAATTAAATTTTCTGAAATTTTCTAATTTCTTTGTTAGAATAAGTAAAAGAGCATTTTTTTAAATTTATTTTCATAGCTGGAAAAATTTGTATCTATGTGTGTTTTCTTTCGTAAAAATCTAGTATGCATACATCTTATTTGTTAACTTGAAAGAAATCCTAGTGCAAGGGAAACTGGTCCAAAAGGTACAAAATTTTAAAATAGGCCTTTATCCTTTAAAAAAACGCTTTCTTAATTTTAGCAATAGAAAAACTTTTCTGTTAATTATCTGTACAATTTTTATGCAAAAATATAACCCCTACTGAAAACCTTGAAGATTTGGACCAAATTTAATGGAATTTTTTATAATGGTAAACCGAATAAATTAAATATTTGGTTGAAAGATTTCGTATTTCGGTATAAAAGCCGTATTTTTCTCTATGAAATTTTTAACCGTAATAAATGAGCCATATTTTGACCCATTTGACTAACTGAAAATTCGCGTATGTAGAATTTGTGTAAATGGTTTTAGGAAAAGCGTCGTCAAGGCAACAGTATTAAAAAGAAGATGGAATCCGAAATGAAAGAAGCCAGCGAAATAATTAAAGCAAGACAAGAGGAAAAGCTTTCTAAAATAACACCGATGGCTAGGTATTTTGAAATTTTAATAGTTTTTTTTTAGCTTATACTGCCATTGATTCTTTTTTTTTTTCTGTTTTTTTTACGAATTTAATGCTTATAATTATATTTATGATACCGAAGGGCTCTTTTCAAACACTGTATAATAATGTTCTAAACACTCGCCTGATGCAAATATCTATGTCTTATGAAAGAAAAGAAAAAAACTAGAACCAAAAGAAAAGAATTAAGGATAAAACTCTAAGCTAAATGACTGTTTGAATGTTTTCTAATTTTTCTAGATTTGATGCAATGTTGGCTTTTATGTTATGCTTACTATTTTTGAGGGGTTTTTAAAATTTGGCTGCTTACACGGCCTGCTAAAAAATGGGTTGCGAATACTTCCATCAAAGCACCATGGAAATAGTAATGAAGAAGAAGAATTTGAATCAAATAATGAATAGGAAAGGGAAAATGAAAGGTCTGCAGAATAATTTTTACCAGAATCTGAGTCTGACTAAAACTTTCATTATTTGTTTGGTTATTGTTCTTTGAATAGCATTCTCTATATGCATTTTTACTTTTTCCTTTTGCTTGTTTCAATGGCCATTCATTGAAATTCTCTCCGCTATTCTCTGTACTTCTTTTGCTAAAGTTTTTTTTCTTTCTGTAAAATAATCACATATAAGCCCACCCAAAAAGCTTTTAAAATCAGATAAGCCCTGGTTTTGTTGCGGAGTGATACGGTGTGTTAGAAAATACTGTCATCTTGTTTTCTTTTTTGGCAGCAACTTTAAACAATTTAAATTTGAAAAAATCGAAAATCGGATTGAAATGTCATTCAAAATTTAGTATGTTGTTGATGCTTTTTTTGGAATAAGCTTAGCATTTCTGCTTTGAAAAAATTTCAGGGACCCAAATGAGTCAAATTCATTCATTAGTTTCTTTGTTTACTAGAGTTTGTATATATATTTTTTTTAATATATTATAGGACTCCGATAGCAACGCCCGGTCGTAGTGGTGCAGAAACGCCAAGAAGAACGCCTTCCAGATTTGGACTATAAAACAGCTATTGTTAATTTGATATTAATATATCAGACTACCTTACACTGGAAATATTTCAAGTCTGATGGAAATGTGCATAAACTCACGCTACGATAATTCAAGCATATAAAATGTTACCAATAAGGAGAGGCTCGGAATTTTGGTCCTTATAATTTAGTAAAAACAATCGTTTTTATCTCAGTATAAAATCCTTCAGAAAGGGAGTGGTATTTAATTTTTTTGAAAAGAATTTTTTTCGTTCTTGAAATCTAGTGCCTTTTGAAAGTAGAAATAACTCGTATATTAACTCATATATTGATCGAATTAAAAAGTATATTTATTTAGCTCCTAGATAGGTATAGTGGTAGTTTTAAATTTCTGCGTATAAAATGGGGTAAATTTTTTTACAATCAGCTGAATTTTTAAATGATTTAAGAAAGTAACGTTTTTATTGATGGTCTGTTCTTTACTGATATCAGAACAAAAGAAGTAATTTTTTAACTGTCGCTTTTTTTTTATTATTTATCTGCTGACTTTAAAGTCTAAGGTTCATTCGGTTGTTTTTCCCAAATCAAGGTGATTATTGAAAAAATCTAAAAAATAAATGAGATATAGAGTATCGTGGAAAAAAAAAAAAAAGTTAAATGAAACATCCTTAGTATCCTTGGCTATTCTCGAATGATAAAAAAAAAAGAAGTTTTTCTTTTTGTGCTGTTTATTTTAAATATTCTTGGAACAGCCAGCAAATCCATGTTTAGACTCACATTGGCATTGAAATTTTTTATGTGAAAAATTTATCTTACTGTGAAGTTTTCATAGTATACATACATTTAGAGAGTTTATGTCTTATTTTCTTTATATATACCATGTCTTATTTTCACAGCAAATTTTTATTCAAATCTTTAAAAAATACTAGTAAACAATTTCGTAATGATTAAAAATATACGTAAAATTCATATTGTTTTTCCACTTACGTAAAGCATAAATACTCATGTGCCTGTTATAGTCAAATTGTTTTTAGGGTAAATATCTTTTCAAAAAGAACTTATTGTTTGTATCATTTGACAAAATTTCTAATAAGGTATTGCAAAATAAATAAATTTAAAAAGAATTTTACATTATGGTTTTGTAAATTAAAATGAATTCATTCCTCTGCAATTCATAAATTTAGCCACAGCAGCAAAAAAATATAAAAAGATAATAAAATGGTTATGTAATGTTAACATAAACAAAATTGTTATTCAAACCAAGCTATTTTAATGATTGTACAACCATAAGTTGCTAGTTTACAGTTTACTCCACGATAGAGTTTCTGAGAAGTTAGCGAAAAATATAAAAAAACAAATTTTACGGATTGTAATTGTCTAAATGCAAAAGTAACGCACAATTTTTTTCTGCTAGCATTTGTAAAAGTGATGGCTTATATCAACTTCTCGTTTCCTTCTTGCAAAGCAAAACAGTTTTGCGCTTTGGAAAGTATTCAAGAAAGTTTGTTCTATCGCATGGAAAGAGCTTAAATAAATGCGGTTGAGGAGTGCGTTTAGAGGTCTTGCAAACTTGAATAAAAATAAGTTGCAACTTTTACGAAAGTTGAAGTGGGTAAATTGGATAAGTGGATGATTTTTCATACAGTACAACACATTTTCTCTCAATATCTAATATTCTTCGCAGATTTAAAGATTTGGGAATATTTAATATTGAACAACCATGTTCCCGAAGTCTGCCCTATAATATTTTTTATAAATATTTAGTTAATATAGTTGTATACAAAATACTAATGCATAACGTTGGGTCGACACACAGGCAAATCAAACTTTTCATAAAAACCTGGAACTTGTTTTATCGCTAATTCTTTGGCCTTTTCCCCCACTCCCATCTATTCTCGATCTATATTCATATTAGATACAAAATTATACGTAGGTTACTCTTTTGAATGAAATATTACACTATTCTTATAAAAGTATATTTTAAAGCAGACACCTCATCCACATCTCACAACCCGACATAGTGTTCACCCCCTGTTTGTTACCTCCCCGCTTAACAAATTTTCGAATATATAATTGTAAGTTCCACCTTCGGACCCAAGTGTACGACACATTTAGGAAAATGATATACCTCGTATATTTCAATAATATTTCGTACGGTATAAATCTTAGATTTTCACAATACGTCTTTGATTCCACATATAATGTCGACAACAATTAGAGTTTGAATGTTGGATAAATGGACATACTGTGGATCTTTGATTCCACTTTCCAAATTTTCAGCTTGTTCCTTCAAAAGAAGAATGCGCATTGTATTAGCCGCTATATGTCAGATGATATTGAAATATAAATAAGAATCACAGGAATTGGTTAATTTATATGTGAAAAAGGGTGAAGAAATTCAGGAAAAATACACAAAAATATAATTTTTACCTCAGAAAGAAACGAAGTTCTAGGAACTGGTATCGTTTTCGAAAAATATTTATTTTTGCACCGAACCAAACCACTTTTTTAAACGAGTTTTTGTTTTGTTTATTTTATTCTAAAACACATTAAAAAACAATTTATGGACCAAATCATTGCTTAAAACAGTAAAAATTAAATCAAAAACCAAGCTTTTGGCCTTACATTTTTGGGTTTTTTTAAGAACGTTGTTAAGGAGTTACTAGCGGAATTTTTCGACAATATAGTTTATAAAACCCTAATTTTTACTCACTTAATAATTGAGGTACCAATGATACATCGTTGAAAAGCTAACGAAATTTCGGGTTAGAAAATCTCGATCTTGAAAATTTAAAAAAAAAAAAACATTCTTTTCTAGGGAAACCAAACCTTAATAAGTTTTCAGAGCATTTATAAGTTCTTCGTCAGTAAGAGAGAGTTCTTCATAAGTTGGAAAAGGACTATGGGAAAAAATTTTTTTTTTCTTAGAAATAGCAATTTGGTTCGCTAAATTAAACCCTACATTGATAAAGTACTTATTTAAGTTCAAAAGCAATTTATTTTTTTCCTGTAAACTCTTCTTTATTTAAATTAGAAGTTTTGATAGAGTAAAAGAAAGAGAATTGTTGCTACCAAACGTTTTTGTGAAAAATTAAACACTTAAAATGTGAAATTTAGATTGAGGTAGGACATATAACTACTGCTGTTGTTTTGTAGTCAAGAAGGTTAACGTTGAAGTCTCCTGTAAAGTACTTTGCTTTATTGTATTTGTTTGATGACAAAATCGATATGAGAATGTGTTGAAATGTTTTACTACTTCCAGCAGGCTTTATATGTACGACAGTATTTTTTTTAATTTTATTTAGGCTGTCAATAGATAGTGATTCTAAATCATAGATATTAACTCGAAGGTCAGGTCGTAATTTAAATTCTAAAGAGTTATGAATGAAAAAGCAAGTCCCACCCCCACTTTTACTATTACGATGCACTCGAAATATATTTGAATAGTTGGCAAGTTTAAACAGATTTTTGTTCTTAAGATCATGAAGCAAGTTTAAGTTAGAGAAATCAATATATCAAGGTTTGCGAAAGTATGGCAAGCCAAAGTTAAAAATAGTATATATTTTATTAATATAGAAGAAAACTGCACCAGAATTCAACAAACAACTTACGCTACCAGTGATTACAATAAAGCTGTAGCTTGTTGAAATAAACTTTCTTTATTTTGTTATATCGCATACATAGTAAAATATAAATAGTGTTTTTAATTAAAACCTAAATTTCAATTTAAAATGAGTTTGCATTTAACTTGCAGTATAAAACACCCGCCTATCAAAACAATAGATGTTTAAGAACATTGAAATGTAATTTTTAGTGATTCTTTTGTTAATCGTTTAAATAAATTTCTCTGACAGTATTGAAATTAATTTTGATTTGGTTTTGAATTGGTAACTAACAACAAGATTTAATGTTATTGTCTCGATTGAGTTGTTCTCTACTTTTCAAATATAAATAATAAAAAAGTGGGGAGGCGTGACAAAGAAAAGGAAAGGTGAGATAAATATTTAAAAACAGGCACGATTTTTGGCCCAAATTTAGGACAGCATTTAGGATCGAATTTTGGCTTAAAAACTGCAGAGTCAGCAAAGTAAAAATTTTCTTTACAGATAATTTTTATCTCCAGCTTTTGAGCTCCAGCTGCAAAGCCCGCGACGCCCACTTTTTGGCTTTCGCAATAACTAAGAATTCAAAATTCAGCCGTGAAATAAAACTTTTACATTCTTCAAAGTTTTTCTTTATGCTTTGCTTTTTCGACATTTTTGTTTTACTAGTTTAAAAGATATAAAAACAATACCTTCTTAAAATTTTTTCGAAACATTTTGATTGATCCGCAGCTCAAAAAGAAATAAGGACATATCATATATATTTCAATAAAAAGAAATAAAAAACAGATAATACAGAGGGGTTTGATTTGAGCCCCATATGACAACTAAACACACCCCGGAGGTTTAGATATCCCCCACCCCTGATAAAACTATGTCAAAGCCCTCGACTGATTTTTGGCCTACCCATTTAAATTAAAAACTTTAGGACCTGTCTTTAGAATCAAAATTTAGGCTACGATATAAATACCGAAACAATCTTTTTAAGATTACACAAAAATTCTTTAAGTTTAAAATTTTTCTCTCAATTAGTTTGCTAAGATTTCAGTCCTCAATGTACATATATTTGTGAAAGGTAAGAGTTGCACAAACCCAACTACCCACCAGCATTGCCTCTCAACCTATTATCCTAAATAACAACGCATTTCTTTTGCAAGTCTAGGGAATTATACAAATTGTTTGAAAATCAACACTGGTAGATTCCATATTGTCCCATAACCAATAGTAAACAGTAAGCATCTTAGTACACTTAATATCTGATAATAAATCATGAGAAATTCAATGGTAAATCAAGGAATGTCTATTGCTTGGGTATAGACCTTTTGTCAACAAAACCAGATTTTCTAAAGTAAATCGAAAAGATCGATTCATCAGCATAGAATTCACCCCAGTGGTGCTTGCCAAATAATTAAGTTCATAGAAAAGCATCTGTAAACATCTGTCAAAAAGAAGTTTGCAAAGAAAAAGATCTCAATGTTTTCCTGTTTAATAAAACAGAAGTTTAAGTATCAAAAATAATCATTTTTTGAAAAAAAAAAATCTTATTTTTCAGTTTTCCAAAACTATTTTTGTAGGGCTCAGTTGGTTTCCAGACTTTTCAGGACTATTTATCACGTTAACACGTTCGCTTCTAATTTCCAATCTGAAAACGAATTTCACTGCATTTCTCATCAAAATTACATGGCCAGATAATTGGCCATCAGAAGTAAATATGATAAACTATATTCCAAAAAAAGTTAGTCTAAATGTCAAAAATATGAACTGGAGATATTTGATTAAATTGCGCGAAGTATAATAATCCGAAAAAATAGTAAAGTTCGCACAAACTGCAATTAAAAAAAAAAACAACTTATAACATCTGGCTGGTTGTGGGATAAAAGCCAGCTCAAAGTCTAGTAAATATTTTTATAAAGCCCCTTTGTTTCGTCAGCTCTATATTGGCAGATAAACCAAATGAAAATTATTAAACCATAAAGGAAGATCATAAAAAACTCTTATAAGAAAATGTTACGGAATCTAACAAACTCCAAAAAAAAAAGCACGAATTATTGTTAAAAATCTTTAAACTGATTCGCGACCTCCTCAAATTCAATAATGAAAAAGCTTTTATTAGAACAAAAAACCATAAGGAAGGATTGACCGAGCTTCATGCTGTCTTTTAAATCCATCTAAAACAGAAATTGATAAAATAAGCAAATTAATTCTAGAAAAAATCAAGAAGTTCTAACCAAAACCAAAGATAATAAATGGGAAAATAGTTCAAGAGTAACCAAGTTGCTTTCTAACCTCCGAAATAAACAAAACTTTTGAGGTGGTCTTCAACCAATCTATCAACAAACAAATTTTCTTGATGTAATTAAAATTTTAAAAAATTATCTAAACTTTCATCTCATGAAAGAGATCGATAATCAACAAAGGTGGTCGGGGTGGTGCATTTTGTCGGAATTCTTCAATAGACGTGCCTTAAAAATACTCCAACAAATCGTCGGCATAGCTACTGTAAAAATTCCTTATCTCAACACGCAGAAAATCAAATCCATTGGTAACGTCATTAGAAGTGAGAAAAGCTAGAGCTAAAATCATCAGAAAGTGGAGTGCAAACTCTTCATCATTCCTTCACGCCTAAGCTCTGTAATGTTTCCAAAAATTTGAGCAAATGTGACAAATCATCCTTTTGACTGTGACAAAACAACCTTGGTGTTGACGTCATTAATAGCATCGCGAGCACTTTCCTCAAGTCCTAATAAATATTATTCTGGGGCATCCAGAGAGAGAGAGAGAATGTTATATTTAACGTGGGGAACCAGAAAATATTTCCAGTTGGGCCCACGTGGCGGGTCTTGGAGTACTTAGAACGCCCATTTGCGTCTACGAAATTCGCTCGACCAAACAACCCGACCAATTTGAGCTAGCGTTGCATTACGCAATGAGTTTTGCTCAGAAACTCAGAGATAACATGGAAATAAATTTCCGCCAGAGGTGGGAGTCGAACCTGTAACCTTTCGGTCCGGAGTCAAACGATCTCACCACTGTGCCAACTCCGCTTAAATCCAGACAATTTAATACTTCACAGAAAAAACCTATGTTCAGTTTTTTTTGGCAATGACGAAAAAACAAGGAAAGATCGTAAAGTTCACCCACACCACTGTCGAAAACTACAAATGGAAATCGTTTGACATCAATTGAAATCCATTTGGCAGTATTGGTGTAGCTGCTCGATCGATTAGTATCGGTGGAATATTTGTCGTATATTTCTTCGGAGATTTTGAATATCAACAAAATTGACAGCAACACTTCTGGGTATATATGTTTGTTGGCTCGAACCCATTTTATCAAATGGTATTTATTTTATGTTGCATTTTACTTGTGTTACTTTTAGTTTTTTTTTTAGAGGGAGGGTGCTCATGATCATTTTTTTTGCGCTACGAAAAAGCCTATGATTGAAAATTTCAACAGAATTATATACTTATCCTTTTCTTTTTAAAAAGCACTCATGATTAAATATTACCTATCAAAATTGAAAAAATTTAAATATACCTATTTCATATTAATTTTCTTTGCCTTTGGCGTTATCAGTAATAAATTCCATGTATGTAGAAAGTACGAAAAATTAGGGAGAAACTTTCAGTTTCTTAAAATAACCAGATAAGTAGAAGAAATTTCAAACAGGTGAAATTATTTCAATCAAAACAGATTACTTAGAATCATTCAGAAAAATTTTTTGGATAAACTTTTGCGAATGAAAGAATCCGAAAAGTTTCGTGAGGTAAACTTTCGCGAGAGACAAAATTTACGTAGCAAGGGTTTTTTAGTAAGAAAAATACTACCATCAACTGATTTTTAAGCTACAAACATCTTTTTTTTTTTCTATCATAACATAACGAGTTCAAAAATACTTAATAATTTACAAAAATGGTTCGTGATCAAAGTTTAAATACGTCGAATACATTTGAACGATGGTCTTCAGGATCCGATTTATCCTGGTTATCTTTGTCGTTATCTCTATGGCAGCGGAATGAGCTAAGCTGTTCCTGGTCTAACTGACGCTTTGCATCTAAATTTGAATCAACAGTGGTAATTTAACATTAATGGATCAATCTCATGAAAGAAATCCATGTCCGATAAATTTTGGCTGTCATTTTTTAACTTGTCGCAAATTCTAGAACTTTTTAAAATTTTAACATTGAACCATTTTTAATGGTGTTTGGTCAACTTGATTATTAGCGAATTAGGTATGGAATTTTTCTCTACATTCGAAACAATTTCATGTAGGAAAAGGTACTCAATAGATAAAACTTTGGTGGATGTTTTCGGCAAAAAACTCATTCTTACACTTTTTAAGGAAACATCTTAAACTTGGAAGTTGAGGGGTTAAAAATAACAAAATTATTGGATAGACTTTCGCAAATCTAAAATTGACAAATATATCGCGAGATAAATGTTATCACGCAAATTGCTATTTTCGGAGATTTTCACGAAATAAAGTAGTTATTACCAGACTTTTTTAGTTTTCAAATGTTTTTAGTAAAACTAGACAAAATAAAAATCCTTATAGTACCAAGAGCAATAGGTAAGCAATTATAATCTGGTGCCTTTTGTCATAATGCAAGACCACTAAAATTATCATGAATTAAAAAATCATGGTTAGCCTCGGCAAATGATTTCAGACATTAAAGTTATAAAGACAGCTTAAATATTTATCAACAAGTACCTGCACAGAATGTTTACAACTCTTTAGTGCATGAAAATTGAAGTTTAATTACGTTTTTTTATAGACTAACTTAACTGAATTGACTCACTTGCTTTTTCATTATCATTTAGCAAAATTTTTTTTTCATTTATTCTTTATTATTACCTAACTTAATGGATAAGTCGGCCTCCAATGGTTTTTTGCATGGTGATCGATATTTTACGAAAATTCTACAGTATAAAAAAAAAATTTTATTGCCAGCTAAAAAAGTCCACTGGCGCTATCTAATTTTAATGGTCTAACGCAAATTCTGATAACATTCATCATAAAATATGTCTATTCAACAAAATATTATAAGCAAACACTGTTTTTGAAACAAAATTAAATAA
This sequence comes from Euphysa ruthae, assembly GCA_035046665.1. Lineage (NCBI taxonomy): Eukaryota > Metazoa > Cnidaria > Hydrozoa > Anthoathecata > Corymorphidae > Euphysa > Euphysa ruthae. The sequence goes on from JAUZNK010036968.1 coordinate 19,075, forward strand.
AGTCTTAGTTTATTATTAATGTTTTAAAAGCAATAAATTATTCATATTTAGCATCTAAATGTAAAATGTAGAATCATAGTATATGTATAAATTAAATGCTGTAGGGAAAATGTTCAAAATCAGCTTGTGTCTGCATACGTAAAATAGATAATGAAATCGCAGATTCTCTTTTCAAAAGCGTTATTAGGACATTTCCAATTAAGAATGAAAAGTTTGTCTATTTTAGAGTATAGTTTTTAGTATAAAACGGGCTTATTTAAAAACTCAATTTTATCAAAAACGCTGCAAATTAATTTCCAAACCATATGCAAGAAAGATTTGAAATTTTGTAAAAAATAACTTCGTTGTGTTTGTGTACCTTTTTATTAGAGCATAAGTTGAAATGAAAAAATAATTTGATATTTCAAACATGGTAAAATGAAGTTAATACTGTAGTGCACTGAACATATATCGTTGTATCTAAATATTTCTCAAAACTTATAGTTATACTACTAATGAAAGACCCGCCTTGTAGGCCCTTCTGGAAATATTATCTCGGCAATTTGGTTGGTACCCCACATTTGATATATAAAATCATGAATTCATAAAATTTTCATATAACTTATTTGTTATATTGTTTAATAATTGAAATAGAAGAGCACATACTACAATTTTTTTTTGCTTTGAAAAGTTAGTAATGAGAGTGTGAATTTTTGGATCTGTGGTCGATTCTACGAGCTATAAGGCATTTGATTGATTGTGTTCGATTATAGATCATGAACTTTTTAATTCGGAAGAAGATCTGAAAGATCGAATCGGGCAGTGGCTCAATATAAAGCTCCCATTTGTGCTACGGCAACAGTCGATAACGAAAAATTTTTATTTCGCTCTCGAGTGGAACTCACGACATTTCCCATTACAATGCAACATTATCGGAAAATGTGCCACCGCTAGACCACACTGCCTTAAAGTATGAAGTGAAGTGAGCGGTAGAACTGCGGGTGGGTTGAAGGGCGTTATAGCAGTTTACTAACGGGTTGTATTTAAGAAAAAGAAAGACAAAAACAACTTCAGTGAATAATCTTATCAGAAGTCTTGTGAGGAAAACTTAAATATATTAAAAATTATATATTACAAGTTAACAAAGTATGGATTAAGTTCAGATTAAAATCAGAAATTTATTGAGTAATGGAACCCAATATTTATAGAATTAAAAATCGACAACATTCCCCTTAGTATAAGGAGATTTTACTTGAATAAGTTGAATATATTTTCCTGACCGAAAATATTCTACCTGAACCATGAACACATTCAATTCCTCGAGAGAAAGAATTTTACATATAGTTTAAGTACTAATCAAACATATATTTCTGGATAAAACATACATAGATTCAGCATATTTCCGTCAGTGAAAATCTTCAAGATTGAGATTTTTAAAACAAAGTTACTTGGAAGTTGCTAAAGACCGACTAAATCGAAGTTGCTAAATAACGACAATAAGGAAGTTGTTAAATAACGAGTATATCAAAGTTGTTAAATCACGACTATATCGAAGTTGTTAAATCACGACAATATCGATTTTCAATATCTGCAAGCTTTTTTTACGTGCAGGATAACAATACCAAAAAAAAAAAGATAAATAAATAAAAAAAATCACAAAATCCTAAACCAAAATTAAACTAAATTCTTCCATTCTTTAAAAAAAAAAAAAAACAAAGAAACAAAATCGTCAAAATAAAGATTCAAATTTTTCAAATTATGCCAGTTTACTCATATAAATACATAATAATACATAATAGAATAATAAACACATCTAAAATAATAATGCAATATAAATACGGTGCATAGAGTGTTTATTTTAAAAATTGTAAACAGTTTTTAGTGTATGCAACAATATTGCGCATTTTAAACCATGCTAAACCATCTCATCCACATCTCATACCGACCTAAAAAAACAAGTATTTAAAATTAATAAAGAATTAAATAGGTAATAATGCAGAGAATTTGAATACTTTACAATACTTTGAACTTTTAATGTTTTCTCTGAGTTTCCTTACAAAAATCGCATGGGTTGAAGTTTTCTAAGCAGCAAAAATGAAATCATACAAAACAGGTTTAAATAAGCAATAATAATAAAGTCATATAGGTTAACCACGCTTTCTAAACAATAATAATGAAGTCATATAGGTTAGCCAGGTTTTCTAAGCAATGATAAGAAAGTCATATAGGTTAACCAGGTTTTCTAAGCAATAATAATAAAGTCATATAGGTCAACCAGGTTTTCTAAGCAATAATAATAAAGTCATATAGGTTAACCAGGTTTACAAAGCAATAATAATGAAGTGATATAGGTTAACCAGGTTTTCTAAACAATAATAATGAAGTCATATAGGTTAACCAGGTTTTCTAAACAATAATGAAGTGATATAGGTTAACCAGGTTTTCTAAGCAATGATAAGGAAGTCATATAGGTTAACCAGGTTTTCTAAGCAATAATAATAAGGTCATATAGGTCAACCAGGTTTTCTAAGCAAGAATAATAAAGTCATATAGGTTAACCAGGTTTTCTAAGCAATAATAATGAAGTCATATAGGTTAAACAGGTTTTCTAAGCAATAATAATGAAATCATATAGGTTAACCAGGTTTTCTAAGCAATAATAATGAAGTCATATAGGTTAACCAAGTTTTCTAAGCAATAATAATGAAGTCATAACATAGCTAAGCTTTTTAATTATCAATAAATAAATTTAAAAATTCAGCAGAGTTGGAACATCATTTCATGAAAAAATGGCCATATTTCAATTCAGCAGGTAGCCATAAGAGTAAAAAACAACTCCTTTCTCCTTTTTGTACGCTTGCTGTTCAAAAAATCAAAATTCTTCAAATTTTTCTCCAATGAAAATGATAACTTCAAAAGAAATTTTTTTTGAAAGAATAATAAATAGGACGTGTTAAATTCACATAATCATATTGTAAAAACAAATAAGGCACATTCACTAGTTCTTAGCGGGTCTATGCAAGCCTTATATCCAAATATCCAATCTATAAATGATCATAAAAAGTTCTTACCATTTGCTTTGCAGTACTCTAGTTTGTTAATAAGATCAACTTTGTTATCGCAAATCTCTTTGAAGTAACTTTCTGTGCTTAAATCTTGCTTCACAACTTCAACATAGCGTTTGGAATACAATTCAATCAACATAATGTTACTATTACAATCAATATGTTCTCGCAATTCATTCCTTAAATGCATAACCTCTTTGAGGTACTCTTTTACCTTTTCCAAGTTTTTTTTCAATTCATTTAAATCCAACTCAAGTTTTTCCGAATCGCAAGCTAAAAATAGATGCAAAAAAAGTATAAACAAAAACAAACAAATACTGTTTCTAAACGTATTATATAGTTATCTTTCTAACTAATTTCATTGTGCCTAGACAAAAACTGTGTTTTGAAAGTTATATGCCTTCAAAACTAGTCAAAAGCATCATCAGAATTTATAACAATACTAGGGGATTAAAAGTAAATTAAAACTATAACAGAGTGCTGTAAATATAAATCTCTTTAATAATAATAATCCCTGGATCTCTGGCATTAAAAAGTATCTTTGACCATTCTGCCATTCAAACCATTTGAATAAAATGATTTTAAAAAATACATCCCAACTCCAGAATTAAAGCTTTTCATTCTAGTTATCTAAGTGAAATTTGAAAATCCTGAAATCAATAGCAAATTTAAAATCTTAAACAAGAGAAAAATCATGTTATACAATTAAAACCTCTGCATGTAATAATAAAGGTTATAGCCTATGTAAAAAAAATAAATAAAAAAATAAATAAAAGCTTTGGCACGTTTTAAATGTAGGTTTTTGTTTAAAAAATACAATATCTAAATTTATGAAACTCATAAATATTTTCCACAAGCGTACAACTTTTCTTACACATCAAAAGAATTATTAATTATTTAAAAAAATTTTAAAATTAAACTATTTTAAATAAAAAAATATTTTTGACCAGCTTTTGGTTATCTAAGCAGCCTCAATCACATCTTAAAGAAAAAAGGTTTGCAGTGCTAACACATAAATAACATATAGGAAATTAGTTACCTAACAAGTCTTGCTTACTTTAGAACCTTAAATCATGAATTTCTTAACTTTTTCACAATAGGACTTAACTAATGTTGCATAATAAAACAATTATTTGAGAAATTATGCCTATAAAACCTTTAAAAAGGGCTGTTGCTGAACAACAAAAGTTCCCCATACAAAAATACATAGAGTTAATCTTGAAGAATTTACAAAAATATGAAATTATCTGAACAAAAATTGTTGCGTAGAAAAGACTCATATGGGTCAAATAATGTATAAATATGATGCAGTTATGCCATTAAAGGTTGGGACACAGGACTGAGTACCTACTCTATATAATTTATACACATGACAGATTACCTACTCAAAATAATCTTATGTTACAGTGCTAAATAAAATGTAGATATGAGGGTTTGAACACACATTTACTATCAAACAAAATTTATATATTCCACTTTGAATATGGAATCTTGAGAGTGAAATAACATGCGCATTTGCAAGTTTTAAATACAATGGCTTTTCAAGGAAATATAATGTAGATATGTGAGTTTAAATACAAGTACACAGATTAAAATACAGCAGCTTCATTATTAGCTGATATGTTTCAGGTTTGAATAAAGTGACTGTGTTTTGAATTTGAACATTAGTTTTACACTTCGAAACACCGTGCTCTATATACGACGCCCTTACTGTTAAAAAAAAAATTTAAGTATGTGAGTTTAAATACAATGGCTTCATCATTCTGGTTTGAAATAAAGCGACCAATTTGCTGTTTACAATATAACTTTGAATCACTACGCTATATACTTCACTTATATTATTTATTTTTTTGAAACACCTTATCATAAATAAGAGTAGACATTCATCTCATAATAAAGAAATACACATACCAGCTTCCATATCATATGCCACTGACCATCTTCTGAACAATAACATAGATTTTTTAGCCTTGTCATCCATTTCGTTGTCTCTTTTACCATGCTCATTATCAATAAATTTATCGGAAAATTCTTTCTCATTAATTAACTGTGTAAAGTTTGCGCAAGCCATACCTTTATCAACAAATTCCACTAAAGAAAAAATTTCCCTGATATCACTTAGAATATAAAACACTGATACAGACGTACATTAGATACCCTCTATTGAAAACCCCATTTAAACTCTAAATAATACTTTAAAGTTAAATCGCAAATAAATAGATAATTAGGTCGCCTGTGTTAGTTTGCACATTCTATGAGTTCTGACAAACGTTGCAAAGTTTTACTGACAGACCTTCAATCAGCCACATTTAAGGAGCAAATTGTGAAAACACAAGCAGATTATTGGAAATACTTGGAAATAAATGAAAATATTCAATATTTACTTTCCATAAAAAAAATATTAATACAAATTGACCTTAAATATTACATAAATATAATATATAAATAATGTAACAAAAATGAAAGCTTGCAGAAGGTCACTGAACTCATTATCAAGCTCCATTGTGCAATTCACTTGTATAGTTTATTAAATTTTGATTTTTGTTTTTAATTCATAAAATTATATAGCAAATTTAAAAAGAAATAATTTATCTATCATTAGATTTTTTCTATTCTTACTTTTTTTTTATTCAAAACAAGAAGTGAGATATCTATATTGCGGATATTTAAGAAAATTATTTGATTAGATGATTTAGAACTATGAACTAAGACACTAAACTAGTGTATTTTTTGCAAAAAAGCTCAAACATTTAACCATGCAATGATAAGGTTTGAGTAAGATTTCACTTTGTAAACAGCTTCAAAAACGGGAGGGACTGCTTTGTTTCTGCATATCAAAAAATAATACAGAGAACTTGCAATATATTTTCTCATAAATATTCCATGCTTTAACATCTACCTAAAAAGGTAGTTTTGTTTGTGCCTCAAACTATATTTGCTTAGTTCAGATAGCAATTCAAGAAGGAAAATTAAAGTTGTTCTTATAAACTTTTAATATTTGTCTAAATTTGTATAATTTGTAACACTCTTAAAATTTTTTCATGTCACAAAACCGATCTCCCTAAAATTTTAAGCCAATGATTAATCCAAGAAATTTGGGGATCGTTTTCTTTCTTATTAATTATTGACCGTAAGCAAGAAAGGAGCATATTGAGATAGTTTACATTGTTTGTTTTTGGAATGGAATATAATTAATTTAACAGTTTTTGTTAGATTCACTGAAAGCATCATTTAAATTTTAATCTGATCTAAAAAAATTAGTTACCAGTACATGAGATTAAAATAATTTAGCTGAAGCCGTAAATCATTTAAGTATATTAAATATAACGCCTAAAATTGAAAGCAACACAGACGATATTAAGATTCTAGAATGTTGCCCAATAATCATAAACAGCATTGGTTTAGATAATCTTAAGAATGGATTGTAACAACAGAAATACATAACAACAGGGTAGTTTAAAACCCACATTTGTAAAAAAATGTATTAAATTCATGAGTCATTTTTGCCTTTTTTAATCATTTTACTAATCTATTTTAAATCCTTTTAATAATCCATTTTGTGTGGAAACACTTTGTTATCAATTTTTGCCATTAACTTTCTTCATTATTTACAACATTCATTCATGGGAAAACTTTGTTTTCAAAAGTAATTAATTCAAAAGCTTTTCTAATTTAAAATTTATGATTTTATTTCTAGTAGGTGGCTCGTAGCAACTTGTTATTAAGATGTTGCTAGTAGTTTTACTTATAGTTTCAAAGGTTAGAATTTTTTTCCATATTATTTATAACCAAAACCACCTTTTAGGTAAATCATAACTTCACCTTCTTTTATGTTTTGCGTTTATTTTCCATATCAAACGGATGACAGCAGAGCCGAAAAGACGAAAATTCTCGCTTAATATAACATGAAAGGTTTCAAAATACACGTTAAAACTTCTTATTTTCCAATGAATAAGAGAGACTAAGATGAACGCCTTTAACAGTGAATTTACTTTCACAGCAAAAGAATTAAATAAGGATTTCAAAATTTATTTTATTATAGAAATTGATATCTGAATCTCTATCGTCTTTGTTTTATTGTTAGAAACAAAGAGATTGAAATTAAAATTTTCAAAAATTTTTTTTTTCTGTTATTATTCATGATGAAAGAAGTTTTTAATTTAAATTAACCAAATCGTTTCGACTCATAGAAAATTTGAATAAATCTAGAACAATAAGGAAACTTCCTTCAAAAAGTTGCCATGCATATTGTTAAATCGTCAGAAAAACGGGAACCAATGGGTGCAAGTGAGAGATTAAATGCGTCACTGCCCTATATTTTGTATTAATCAGGCAATTATTGGAAGAACCATTAATGAAACAACCAATGTTACTTGGAGGGTTCTAATGCCAGAATATTTGCAGTGTCCATCAACAAAGGTACAGTGGAAACATTTTGCAAAAAACTTTGAAAAAATTTGTAATTTAACCATTACACAGGTACTATTGATGGGAGGCACATCGTTATGCAGACACAGCCTTCTCCTTTTAAAACGAACATGATGAAACCATATCCTCAGAAATCGTTAGGTATGAAGGAAAGGATATTTAATTATAGACTTTCAAGATGTAGACCCCTAATTAAAAATTTTTTCGATATTTTGGTGTAGAGGTTTCCCATATTAATGAATGGAAAGGAAATTGAGTCTTCCTATCATTATTGCCCTCCTGAAATGATGGACACTGACACTGCTTTGGGAACACGACCTGGTACATGGCGTGACAATGAAGGAACGTCACATGGAATGCAACCACTACATCCTAATCTCGAATTAATCAAAAATTAATTACTCCAAAGATGCCAAAACCGTGAGAGAAAACTTTAAAAAGATTTTTCTCTGTAAGGCAATAAACAGTTGATTATGTTACTAGTGTACAACTAAAAGTAAAATCTTCTCCTGCGTTGTAATTTGAAGTCAACGTCTGACTTTCTTGTTGTTCTTCAACACATATGTTACTGGTCAAATTTTACTTTATGATTACTGAGAGCAATAAAAGTACTGTGAAATGTCAAAACTAAAACAAATTTATAAAACCCAGCGTGGAGTGTCTATTTTTCATTTATCCATCTAACAACCTGAAGTAATGAAATTTGAAAGGTTGATTTAAAATATCAGTGTGATTTTCCATTCCGAACCTTGGAATGGAGATGAAACAAACGAAATGCGCATGTCCAGATGGTTTTCGGTTCCATGGAAAATATGTCGCAATCAGCATTTGAACCATCATTTCTTATCAAAAAATTTTTTCTGTATTTTAAGACTGTTGCATAATAATTTTATTTTTCGAACAATTTTTTTTTTCACAGATTTCATTTAAAACAAGATGTTTGTCCTTATAATACAAGAATTTTACAAAAATTTTTTTTTCTTTACTCTGGGTTGCTTTTTCATTAGGAACATCTATAACTGGAAAATCTGTTTAAATTCTCAGTTTAGTTTTTAGATTTTCTTTCAGTTTTAACTCAGACATTTTCCACAACTCAATTATTTCTACGACTACTATGTTCAATACTGGTGTTGAATGTTTAATGGCCATTTCTGGCAATTTGTGCTCGGTGGAATTGCTCACTTTACTGCAAAAACCTCAAATTTTATTTTTAACCAGGAAACTATGGAATAGCATCAAAGCTTTTAGGGAGCCTTTTTCCAGTTTTAAAGACATTTCTCCCATGAACGTATTCTTAAATGTTTTCTAATTCTTCCAATGTAACTTAAAACAGCTTATAACCATTTTTTTTTGCGCACGGAAATAGTTCCTATTTATCTGATATTTTTGTATAAAAAGTTAATATGTGAAATTGGTTCTGATGAGTAGTTGATTTGATAAGTAGGATAGTTGATATTGTACTAAGTAGCTATGGCGATAGGGTGTTTATATAATACCATTCGTATAAGTTAATATAATACAAACAATGATCAAAAATCAGACAAACAAATGATACAAAAAAACTAATGCTAATTCCAAAATATAATTAATGATTCTGGTGGTTTTGAAAAAAATATAAAATTCAGAAATGGTAAGTTGTTTTTCCATTTACACTCACGGCTTGAAATTAATTTAAATAGCTGGAAATCTATGAAGATAACAAACAAACTAAAGGCATTATCTTTTAAAATTAAATTTGTTCCAGATCAACTTGTTATTGCAAAAAGGTGCCAGCAAAATCCTTTTAATGGATAAATAACAATTTAAAACTTAAATTTATATTAAATACCTTCTGAACAGAATTCCAGATTACAAGGTCTTTGTCTAGTCATATCTCCATTATTGGGTAACCTTTTCAGATCTTTACAGTGATTACCTCTGTCATCTGATTCGACACATTTGCGCTTTTGTGTTTTGAATCCTTTGCCACATGTCACCGAGCACATAGACCCATCATTCAACCACGATCCCCAATGACCATTGTCTAAAATTTAAAATAAAAAATCTCAATAAAGATATTTGTGCATATTCAGACAAAGTTTTTGTTCCATCTAGAAACTAGATATATACATGATGTTGGCCATGATAATTTTCGCGATTATTCGCACCACTCAAAATCAATTTTTCACGGCCTATCATTATTGTATAATTCACTTAAAACAATAGGATTTTGTATTTCTGAAGCCAAAAAATATCAGAAATACAAAAGAGCGTTTCTTTAAAAGTTGCTGTGATTCTTCAAATCATAAACTTCATGCATGTTTAATACAGGCTAAGCAATTTTAAAAACCAAGAAAATGGAAGAATTATTTCTCTAAATCAAAACAAGAGAGATATTTATAAAAATTTATGTAAAATTCTCGATTATTATAAAATTTTATTTTATGTATAAGCACATCACTCTCTTCTGCTATTTTCTTAAGCCATCAACATGCCTGAACAAATATCTGCAAAGTAAATATATTACACCAATGCAGTGTAACAGCATCATTTTTGTATTTAGTCTCGTAGCATGTTATTTCTAGAAATTCAAAAGAGGTGTAGTTAAGTAGTTGTAATATAGACTTTAACATGCAGATGATCATTTCTCTCACAAAAGAAATGCAAAATTACAAATTTCAGTTGATTCATCAATCTTCAGACTTTCATGAAATAATAAATTTCTCCTAAATTAACATAACTAAATCTAAAAAACTTTAAGTGTACATAGCTTATAAGTTCTTGTTTATGGGTAGCTGCTTCGTAAAAGGTTTATACTCAATTAACTGTGATACAATATGGTGCTAGAAAAAGATATGATATAAACACTTTTGGATTCACCTTACTGTTTAACACTATTCCTTTTTTGAGTTTATGAACACTATTACTACTAATACCTGGATAAAATTAAATACTAGCAGCCTTCAGTAATTTTTAATATTAGATGGAAAATCAAATGAATTTAACGTTCATCTAGTCTTTGTAAGATGTCTATCTAATAATATTTTACATGGTGCGTGCAAAGATGACCTGAATGCTTGTTATGAGAAACTAATGGTTGTTGATTAAAATGTTTAGTTTATCCACCCGTAGTTGCATAAGACAGTTACAACAGATTCATCATCATAGTTTACATGGGCTTGGCAAAATAAAAAAGGTTCAAGTGGTAAACGGCCCGCACTGAATACAAGTAAATAGCCCCAACCGAACAACCAAAAAAACAAGTGGGTGGTAAAAGGATACATAAATGATTAAAAAAATAAATGCAGTCTAGACAGACATAGGCGATTTTATTAGATACTAACGTTTTAATTTTAATCTTGATGATTAGCCTAGCAGATAAATTTTCTTACCTAGAGAAATTATTATTATTTTTGATTCATTCAAGTTAGACTTACAGAAACATTCATTAAAAGATTCTGGCTCTCCCTCCTTTCGGGTGTTTTCTCCACTGTAACCTTCCTTACACAAGCAACTGTAACCCCCATCATAGTTGTGACAATAAGAATGACGAGGACAAAGAGCACCATTATCTTCATTGCCAGATTCATGAGGTGGAGTTGATCTCATTTCGTCATCATTATCAGGTTCAGATGGCCTCATCATGTCTCGCCAGATCTTATTTTCAAAGCATTCATCAATATCTAAGCATAAAATATTTAATAAACTGATTTCAAGAAAAAAAAATTTATTTGCACGCATGATCTTTTCTTTTGAAAACATTTCAGAAAAAACAAATGAGTGGTTACTACTGAAATGCATTACAGCCTGATCGAATAAGGGTAAGAAGGACATGGTTTATTTTATTAAAATTTGAGCTTGGAGTCCAACAATAAACAATTTTGAGAAAAACGCAGAAATGTAATTTTCGTTGAAAAATTGGGCCATTTTTGGGCCCAGCATCAAAACACAAGACAAAAGCAAAAACATATGTTTCAAAAGAAAAAGTCTATAAAATGTTTCTGAGCGCTATAAATGCTATAATAACAAAAAATTTAGGAAAAGACAAACTTACCAACACACTCATCAAATAAATTTCTCTTGAAACCTTCTGCACAATCGCAAACAAAGCCACCATCAAAGTTTAGACATTTTTGATTAAGAGGGCATGGGTTATCATCACACTCATCAATGTCTACAAAAATTTATTTTAAGTTATAAAAAAATTTGAAATTGAGATTAGAGCTTTAAAATATAATCAAAAAAGAAGGGCTCGCAGTAATAGCCAAAAGTAACATTAAAAATTCGAGTTTCTAGGCGTGACTAACAAAACTCTCAAACCGTCATGTTTTATAATAATAAAAAAATAAATAGATAAATTACTACCCAAAAGCGTTAATTACCAAATAGCCAGTGAAATCTCACCCAACTAAAAAACATCAAAATACCTCAAAAGTTTATAACTAGAAAAGAAAGCATTTCAGAAATCAACAGCAAACTAGCTGAGCTGATGGTCATACTTGGTCAATCTACGAAAGCAAATAAACATGCATAATGATAGATGTTTAACTATTTGTTAAATAAACAAAAGCCAATTTATCTTTATCTTTAAATTGTTATTGTTTAGCTTTATGCAAAGCCAAGCCCGATTTACCAAACTTAGCCAGCTCCTAAAAACTATAAGCTATATAATAACAATAAAAGTAATTTGATATGCTAAATCTATGAGGTATGTAAGACCAGTAACAGTAAAAAAATTTCCAAGCTACACTCATGAGCATTTGTACAGCAAAACAATGTATATATACATCGTATATGTACATCAAATGTGTACATCATATGTGTACATCATGTGTGTACATCATATGTGTGCATCATATATGTACATCATATATGTACATCATACATGTATATCATATTTGTACATCATATATGTAAACCTACATATATGTACTTCATATATGTACATATACATATATACATACATATGCTTATACAGACACTGATCTAGGAACTTATTTTTGTCAGCAACAGTCACCCATAATTCTTTACCAATGTATGTCACTAGGGTGACTGGGGCAAGTCATATACCATTTAACACTTTTCTTAATCTTAGAATTTCTAAAAATGAGTTATGCTAAAACTGAGGGTAATTATAGCAGATATAAATTTTTAAAAAGATAATAAAAGATGCTCAAAAACATTATTTTTCTTACTCTTTTATGACATTATCTTCATATTAACTCTTTCAGTGGCAGCTCTTTTTTTCTGAACTGCCAATGATGTCATATGTGCATATTTTGAACGACCGGCAATTCTTATTCTAGCCCACCCATGACGTCTATAGACGTCATGAAAAACTTTCTCAACTGCCAATGTCGTCTATAGGTGTTATAGCATATTATTTTCATAGTATTTTTGGTAGCTCACATTTGCACATTTACACATTTGGCAGCTGTTACACACATCGAACATGAATAACACTCAAAACTCCAATTTCGGCTTGCCTAAGAATAATATATACATAGCCATGTACTAATTCTTTTCAAAATGGCTTCTTCAAGTAGAACTCGTCCTCTTACTTGTGATGATGTTGTAAACTTTGTCCTAACTGATCAAGACTCTGATTTTGATGCTTTTTCCTCAGAAAGTGATTTTTTTAGTGATGAAGAATTAGCAGAAGTTAGTTCGGAAGAAGAAAGTGTGATAGGGAAAACGCCAATGAGAACTATTAGAACAAGGGTTTGCATTAGACCAAGAGGAGGTGTTCGAACACAAAGTGTTAGAATAAGAGGTGTTAGAGCTAAAGTAAATGTGCAAGAAAACACAATTTTAAGGGACATGGAGCTAGAAAACCAGTGGAAAGAAAAAGATGAGCAGCCAGCAATACCACTATTCACTAATGATTCGAATATAAACAATGATATTCTGGACTAAACTATGTTTGCAAATCTCTTTCTAACCGACAGTTTTGATTATATTTGATTCGTATATATGCCCTTTGATCAATTTATATTAGAGCCATAGTCATAACAATCAAATCTTCTATAAAAGATCATCTCATAAAACCTCTAGCATAAAAAGGAAGGGTAATAAATTTGATAAAATAATAGCAATTAAGCCTATTAAATAATTATTATATCACCCTAACAGCTTTTTTAAATAATTATTATAACACCCTAACAGCTTTTTTAAATAATTATTATAACACCCTAACAGCTTTTTTAAAT
>JAUZNK010036969.1:0-17819 GCA_035046665.1 Euphysa ruthae
CTCACTCACTCACTCACTCACTCACTCACTCACTCACTCACTCACTCACTCACTCACTCACTCACTCACTCACTCACATACTTACTTACTTATTTTTATACATTGATAAAAAAACTTAAAAACAAAATGTCACATAAAAACAGTGATATTTTTAGAGAAAGATACTGGTGTTATTCTCTTCTTGATATAGACAAGACATTTAAATCAACAGAAAGGTCATGAGATGTACAATATTTGTCTACCAGTGGCAATTACTATGCTTAACAGTTACAGCTTCAAATACAATGGAATGGTTATCAGCATCACCTATACCTAATGACTAACCCTTGGTAATTTCAAACTTTTCAGGTTTGGCAGCTACAGAGTTAAAATCAAACCTTAAATCTGAATTAAGTATTGATAGTTTGTTGCTAAATATATTACAGCAGAAACGTAAGCTGTTATCATTAGCAGATAATTTATAAAAATAGTAAACAAAAATATAACATAAATGCAAAAGTATTAGCCTTCGGATAGAGTATACCAATTAACACCTATAGCCACACTGAAATATAAGGTAGAAATACAAAGACCTTAGACTTTTCCTTCCTGCTACACAAGTAATTAATTTTACTATTAGCAAATAATCATTCACAAAATTGCACAGGGTTTTTAATAGTCCATAAATGTACATAAATTTCCAGTATAGAAAGGGTATATCTAATTTTGTTCCTGCAATTTCAAGAAAATTAATCACATTCTAAAATAAATACTCTAAATTTTTCCTTTCCTAAGCAACCACTAGTAATCAAAACATATTCATATTTGCTAAAAACATAGCAGCTAGTGAGGAAATTATAATTCAACACCTATCATCTGAATGTTGAAAAAATGGCGCTACATTTAATATATTGCCAAAATTTTGTTTATGCACTAGAGAATCCCATAAAGACTATGACATACACCAATTAGTTTTTTATGCAGTGATAAGATATATTTAACCCTAAAACCCAGTTCCCTGCTGCTAAAAATAAGTTTTATCTTTTTTCATTGATTTATTTTTTTTTTTAAAACTGGGTTTCTTGTAAATTAATATGATGCTAATGCTAACACAAATTGCTGAAATACAAATCGATTCTGTCATTGCCACCAAGAAAGTTTATCCATCTAAAAAATTTTAAAAATGAAGCCAAGCATACTAACATTCTATTGCACTGCAATGCCGCTTCAGTTATCCTCATTTAATAAGCCAATATTGTTTGATAAAGCTATATACTAGTTTAAATATAATTATTTATAAATTAAAACCAAAAAAAGAAAAGAATTTTCTCAACTATACCAATAGAAAATTTTATATTTTATCCTTAAATTAAGGGCTTTTATTACCACTTAAGGCCATTGTTTAGTTAGTCCACAAAATATATAAAAAAACTTACTGAGGCAGGTATTGTTGAAAGTATTGCTGATTATTTGGTTGAGCTATGTTATGTAATGACGTCTGACTTCTATGACTGTAATGTGAAGATGTATTTTCTTTATCCGAACCTGACTGCATACTTTCATTTGGACCTAACTCAAGTAATAGCTGTCAGAAAAATAATACAGATTTATTACAAAACAGTGACTTTTAAAACCGTGATTAACATTAAAAAAAATAATAATCTGGGAAGTAATCAAACAAAATTTTGATTTTAAACTTTTAAAATAAAGTTTACACCCAACAAAACAATTTATCTATGAAAAGCTCCAACTAAAAAGATACTAGAACTATTTTCTGTTTAGTTGTTTTACTCCATCAAAATGTTCACATGTGCCATTTGCAGTAGTATAAAATGAATTAATAGCTGAGAAAAGTGTAGTAAATAGTTCATATCTGTATTCTAGAAATCGTTTCCTTAAATTTATTTGACACGCAGTATATATTTCTAAAGCTGCTTAAAACTTTATAATTTTATCCAACTCGAAAACAAACACGAAATTTGTATAATTAAAAAAAAAATAATAAAAAAAAAAAATAACTTTAATAATTACAATAAATAAAGTCTTTGCAGGGAATTTTTTAAGCAGGTTGACGGTGCTGTGATGGGTTTTCCTTAAGGTCAAATCTTATATTTTCCTCACCTTTTGATAGTATTGGGATCCTTTTGATCTTTTATGACCTCTCGTCATCAAAATTTAAGATTTACTGGTTAAGCTGAGTTTTATTTTCTCAGAAGTAAATAATGGTTAAAAAAAGGCAACTTTTGATATACTAAGCATATGTTTTTGGCTTTATCATATCTGAGAACTATTTTGTAAAGAACATATTATTTTTAAGAAATGCATTTATAGTTTTTAACAAACTTCAAAATTCAAACTTACTTGTAAATTTTCAATAACTGTCAGCTATTAATCAAAATACAAAGACGCTTATCCTAAGTCTGCTTCCAGGTGTCCGATATTTAGTTTGAGAGTTGTAATTTTAATGATGTTAGTCAAAGTTTCAAGCTCTTAAATTTGACAACTTTGGGACATTTTAGAATTTTAATGCTGACAGGTAGCAATATAAAGAGATTTACTTATTTTTCAAAACACTAACAATGCCTCATTTACAACTTTTTTATGATGTAAATAAAAAAGAAATTAAAAGAAATTGATGAAAGCCTTTTTAGCTTTACAACTCCAGAATTTTATAAATTGAAAACTATCACAAGACTAGAGTGTGGCTGCAGTGATAACCGAAAAAGTTTACAATGTAGAAGTTCCATACAAACTAAGCTTCCTAGAATAAACCTATGCAAAAATAAATGAAGTATTGACCCGATTTATGTATAATAACTTATGTCACTAAAAAACCTAGATAAATAAATAATCTTAATGATCTATCTGTTGGAGTAAGAAACCCCAAATTTAGCCATGAATGACAGAGACCACTCCATTCTTGCCTTTTTTAAAACAGTCTACCTCCAGTCCCTTATATGAAATTTTATCCTATTGTTCTACCTTTATATTATTCTAAATACTTCCTGGTTTAAATCCAATTTTCTAGCAATTTCTCCCTAATTGACACCAAAATTTTCTTAAGCTATAATGTCATCAAATAATGGTTGCTTTTTAACAGTTAGTTAACTAGCTAACTAACTAACTAACCAACGAAAAAACTTACTAATTGACTGAACTAATTAAACTAACTAAACCAACTAAACCAATTAAATCAACTAAACCAATTAAACTAACTAAACCAATTAAATCAATTAAACTAACTAGACTAACTAAAAAAACTAAACCAGGTAAACTAAATAAACCAGCTAAACCAAACAAACCAACAAAACCAAATACACTAACTAAACTAACTAAATTAAACCAATTAAATCAATTAAACCAGCTAAACAAATTAAACTAACTAAACTAACAAAACTAACAAAACTAACAAAACTAACAAAACCAATTAAACCAACTAAACCATCTAAACCAATTAAATCAATTAAGCTAATTAGACTAACTAAACAAACTAAAAAAACTAAACCAACTAAACTAATTAAACCAATTAAACTAACTAAACTAACTAAACCAACTAAAATAATTAAATCAATTAAACTAACTAAACTAAATAAACCAACTAAACCAATTAGACCAATTAAACCAACTAAACTAACTAAACCAACTAAGCTATCTAAACTAACTAAATCAACTAAACCAATTAAATCAATTAAACCAACTAAACTAACTAAATCAGCTAAACCAAACAAACCAACTAAACCAACTAAACCAAACAAACCAAATACACTAACTAAACTAACTAAATTAAACCAATTAAATCAATTAAACCAGCTAAACAAATTAAACTAACTAAACTAACAAAACTAACAAAACTAACAAAACTAACAAAACCAATTAAACCAACTAAACCATCTAAACTAACTAAACCAATTAAATCAATTAAACTAATTAGACTAACTAAACAAACTAAAAAAACTAAACCAACTAAACTAATTAAATCAATTAAACCAACTAAACCAACTAAACTAACTAAACCAGCTAAACTACCTAAACCAAACAAACCAATTAAACTAAATAAACCCACTAAATAAACAAAACTAAATAAACTAACTTAATTAATGAAACCAAGTGAACCAAATTCAACCAAGCAACCAACAAGATAGCTACTCACTCACTTGATGAAAAAAAAAATCTTGATTAAATTTCAGACCTCTGCTTGACTTGGATCGTATGTATGTCTATGTTGGCGATGTTGATGATTATTTCTATGACGCTGTGGACGATGATTAGCTACAGGTACATGGTTCTGATACACATCTAAGGGAGCCACCATTTCACTAAAAAAAATTTACATGAATACAATTAAATCCCAAATACATGACAAAACCAGAGGACAAGTTAAGAAGAATGCTGAATCTTCAATCCAAACTTCAATGGTATTGAATCATGTTGAAGAGAAGTTAGCAAAATAAAAGAATAACAAAGAGATATGCAGCTGAACATTAATAAATATATAGGACAGTGTTGGCTTCGTCAAGGAATCAAAAACAGGAACTTTATTATCACTATTTTTTTTAAATTTTCCCTCTCAAATAAGTCCACCTAAGAGTAACTAAAAAGATATAAGTGTGTGTTTCAAACATTTTTCTTGTTTCATGTTTTCTATTAATAAATCGTTTTTATTAAAAAAAAACATGAAAACAGGATTGAATCTAACTAATTACCAATAACATTATATCTTCAAAATTGACATAATTTCCTTCCTAAATAACAGTTTATAAAATAGAATCAAAATAAGCCTAACATTAATTGGTTTTATTCATGACAATTATTTCTAACCAAGATATGAGATTTTATCCAAGACAAAAAGTGGTTTCTCTCAGACAATTTTTATTTCTTTTGTTAATAAAAAAATTATTCTGTAACAGAAATAAACGATTCCACTTATGACATTGAAGGTGCTATCTAAGTCATATAGTTTCATCCAGTACATAAATGAGTTCGTACAACACAAAAATAGGTTTTTCCAAATCGGCTTTCTGAAATATAAGTGGTTTTGTCTATGATATAAATGGCTTTGTCCAAGGAACACAGGTGTATTTTTAAGGCATGTATGTTGATGTAGCGATTTCAATAGAGAAACATTTGGCAATAAATGACTAGTGAAATTGTTTCACATTTAATTTATATAATAAGAAATAAATTTTTATGAACATATTTAAAAATGAACATTAGGCTGTTTTTGTAGCCATGATCACATAGTAATTAAACTAGTTATGATACAATACCACTAAATATGGCCTTAATTATTAGTACTTACAGATAAATATTTAAACTGTTGAACAAAAACCAAAGGATTTTAGATTTACATAATCCTTGCTTCCACTAAAGTTAATATAATATTTTGTCTTCTCTACAGAGGATTAAAATTAAAAATATTTTATTTTTTCATTACGGTGAATTTCCATAACCTAATGATAGGTTATGGAAATACACCGTAATCATAACCGCAATTTAGAGCTGCATTGACAAAACACACCAAAAAACCACTTAAATAGACAAAACTGGTTAGGAGAAGTAGTTTAATTATTACCATCTCAGATCCAAGACTATAGAGCTAACAGGTTTTGTCAAATAATGTTTTTGTTATCCAAATAGTTGCATATTGAAGAGGGGCAACAACTATCTGTACTTAAACAAAGTTTTCTAATTGCATGTATATGTATAAAACTAAATTCACATAGCTTGTATAACAGTACATTAAAACCATATCCACTGCCTATTTGAATCTAGTTATTTTATAAAGAGGCTTATTAATAATATTCAAGAATGAAAGTCATGATTTTTTAAAAAGCTCCCCTCCCTTTTCAGAGCAGTATACCATGGTTGCACTGAGCGGAGAAAATTTTACAATTTCAAAAGCTCCAGATCGCGATTTATTGATACTCACAGACTGCTTTCAATGCAGGCAAATGTATATTTATGAGTATTGCCCAGTATAACTTACCTTATGACAATTTAAAACAATAATAATAATAGGTTTTCTTTGCCCATAAGTAACATACTTGTTAAAGTAAAATAAAAAATCTCTTATAGGTTTTAAACACCTAGACTGTAAGTATATAAAAATATTTTTTTGCTTTTAGATAAATTTCTTAATTGTAAAAAGATGAGCGAAAAATAACTATTGTTATTATATACATATTAAATAATTAGCTCCCATCCGCAAGTTTGTTTAAATTTTATTGTAGTTCTATTTTTTTTCTTTCCATACTTACATTCGGAATTACTGCTTATTTCTCGGAATTATTTGTTTAGACAGTGGAGAAGGAGTAGGCTTCAAACCACATTACCAAGATTATCATCTGTGTTATGAAAACAAGCAAAGTTATTCAGTAAGTAAAGATTATTTTGTTGATATGAAAATGTTGAATATTATAAGTTTTTATAACGTTATTGTGATGCATATTTGGTCATTTACTGCACTTAGTGGCGGGACAAAAGTGTGTTTATTTTACTTAAATAATATTGCGCATGTTTACCTGAGTAAGGGTATGACAAATCACAGATATTTTATTAAAAATGCTATTTAAAGAAATTGATATTCTTGGTATTCGATGTATTTATGCGAAATAACGTGTTCCTAGAAATAATTCAACAAAAGGCGCTAAGAATAAAGTATGTGGATATTATATCAATAAATTGATAATCAAGTAGTTTTAGTTGGAATAAAGGCAAAGAAAAATTTACTAACATAAAATTTATTGTATGCTTATGATAAATTTTAAACATCGTATTTTGGTGAATTGTTGTTATGAATACAGTAAAAAGAGTTCTGTTAAGTTGTTAAAAGGGAGAACAGTATCGTGTTTATTAATTTATATACAATAAAATAATCTCTGAAAAAGATTATTTGAAAAAAAGAATTTTCGAACCATAAAATAAAAAAAAAAAAAAACTAAATAACGCTTTTAAAAGCAAGAGTTGATTGATTTCTTCTATTCTTTGTTGTGAAAAACATGTTTGGATGTTTTCTTTTTCCCAAGCTTCTAAAATGTGAAGAATATGAATGGACTGAACCTAATGTCATTGTAAAAACAAACTGCTTGAAATGTTGCTTAATACCGGGTGGGCGCAGCTTGCAATGATAGTATCTAGAAATTGTAGCATTTCTAATATTATGCGCAATTTATGTGTTATTTATTTTATATATATTTTATATATAATTTTAAATATAATTATTTTTAATTTTAATTTTATTTTATATATAATATTTTATATATAATTATATATCTTGCACCTGTTTAGAATATTTTCAGGGAGCAAAGGTAAGTGACTTTTAACTATCCTGGGTCTAGATAATTTTCTTGCATATTCCATAGAATGTTTAAAGTACCAATCAACAGTTTTCTGGTTTTCAGAAATGATTTTGGGATACAAAAAAATTGTGGATCATCTTAATTTTGAGAAATTCTTAATATTTCATTCTGATTCAAGAAATGGAACTCCAAAGAACAGATTTGCTTTTGATTTTCCAGCATCGTTTATTATGAGGATAGTCAATTCTTGCATCAATGTAGTTCCACATTTTGGCATGAATCCATGTAGTTCCACATTTTTGCAAAAATCCATGTAGTTCCATATTTTGGCATGGTGGGTATCCAATCATCTTCACAAATTGGAAACTTGTTGATTTTTTCAAGTTCAATGGCATACGACAAAGTCCGTTCAATTTCCTGGCTTAACCTTAACATTAGTTGTTTCTCATCCCTGTAACTGCATCAATATTTCTTTAATTTGGGCAGATAGCTCTACTTTTATGGAACCCATTATAATGGACCGTACTTTGGCAAGGTTATTTATTTATAACAATCACCAAATTTATTCATCTTATGACATACATTATTAAAAAAACAACTAGATATGGATTGTTGCAGATTTATATTTATAATTGAATAGTAAAACAGTAAATATTTAAACAGGATAAGATTTTTTTAGGTAGAAAGAAAAAGGAAATAATGTAAAAGCCATAGCTGAAAAACCTAACAATACCCTTAAGAAAAGTAAATTAAGTCTATTAAAAAATAATTATATTTCATATTACACCAGCTTAAAACACATGAAATGATCATTTCTGCCTGGTTTACTCAGGTTTTAGAGAATTTTTATGAACATTTTCAGTCGTAAATTTATTTATTATCTAAAAGATAATAAAGTTAATAACTTTAATTCAAAGAAATTAAAAAAATTTGATTCAGAGAAAAACTCTTAAGCAGATTTTTGCTTCGTTTACCCCCAAAATTAGGTAAAGTAGTTGTCACAACTATTGCCTTACTAAAATTGAACTTAATTCAAAATATAACAAAAAATGAATGAGAAGATTTCAAGAAAAACATGAAAAATGATGATTCTAAATTCTTTTACCCAACTTATAACATGAATCTTTGAGAAAATTTAGATCAGGTTTTTTATTTCTTATCTTTTAAATCAAACTTGGTGCAAAGATTTTTTCAAAAGTTAATGAGCTAAAAAAAAAATGTGAAATATGATTTTTGGTCTATTTTTGTCTAATTTACCCCAAAATTAAGCTAACAAGAAATTTTCAAAAAGTTGGTTTTGTTATGTAATTTGCCTCATTAATTTTTAACTTCATGGAAAAAATTAGGAAAATAAAGGATCCTGAAAAAATATGAAATTAATGATTTTTGCTTCGTCTTCAGATTTTAGTAAGAATTTTTGAGAAAAATTTGGAATAAACCTTTACCCTAAGATCAGGCTAATAAGAATTTTTTTCAAAAATCTTTCTTCCTCATATCATTTGCCTCATTTACACTTTTTTTTTTTTTTTTTTTTGGTAAATTCAAAATTAAAAAAAAAAAAAAAAAAAAAAAAAAAAAAAAAAAAAAAAAAAAAAAAAAAAAATGAAAATAGAAAATATTGATCCTCGATTAACTAGATATAACAAAAACAAAACTTTTTGAGAAAATTTGGAACAGACCAATTTTTTTTCATTGTTTACATCTAATTTCATATAAAAGCCAAAAAAAAAATTAATGAACAAATTCCAAGAAAAATTGAAATGTACAAAATTTTGGTTTATCTTTGTCTCGTTTACCACAAAATCGGACAAGTGCGAATGGAGGAACGACACTGAATTCATAAAACCTTCACTGTGATGGATCCAAAAACAGTATTTCAGTAAAGTGATTTAAAAAAAATCTAGAACAACATTGAATACCTCTGTTTCAACTTATCAAGTTATTTCGCATGAGATTTCTGACTGCTTGTCATTAAATGTAAATAAAGGCAAATTAGTGTAATAGTACAAAATTTCAGAAAATCCTTTTAAATTTAAAACATATATACTACCCCCAAAATACTTACGTATCAGTCCCTCCACCATGGTGATGTTTATATCGATGCCGCCTTTGTCTTCTATTGTTTTCTTCCCCATCACTTTTTGAACCAGATACTCTATAGCGCCTATAAATATAAGTATGCTTTATCTAATTTTAGGTAATACAAAATCAGTTTTACAACAATTTAAATCTGCCAAAGAACAAAACAAAATAAATATATAGGAAAAAATGTATATATACATATATACATATATATATCAAACAAGTACAAAAAGCTATGAAAATTTAAGAGTTGGCTATTAACACGTTGAGTGCTAAGGACGAGATATGTTGTCTTCCGATTTCCTTCATAAAGTGCCAAAGACGAGATATCTCGTTGAAATTCTTTTTTTTTTTAAAACAACATTTTTTAGAGAACAATAAACATTGTTTTTTTTCTATCTTCGATAAGATAAATGAAAAATCAAAGATTATTTGTATCGAGTTGAAAAAAAACGAAAAACATTTAAAAATAATTGAAATCATTTTCTTGTTACAAAAATGTTTACAAAAGTAAATCTAACTAAGACTAGTGTTCTATAGTTTCTAAAACTCACTGAAGAAATAGTTTTGAATTTGCTAAGGGATATACACCAAAGTAATCCCACACAAAGCGATGGGTGGTCACATTTGCCACACATATAGTTCTTTGTGTAATTTATTCAACGCACACTTTGTGTTGGATTTCGTCTCGAGTGCTCCCTTTCTCCTGAAGGAATAGGAAGTAAATGATGCCGATCGGAAATTTTATATAAATCTTTTTTTACCTCACCAATAAGGAGATTGATGATTTTTTCACAATAAACTGGCATCTTTTTACTGGTGTTTTACTGTGTTTTGTTATACAGCATATGACTATTATGCACCATCACTTCAATCATATGCATATTAGTTTATTTTATACCACAAAGCAATTTATTAAGACAAAAAGAATATGATGTCATTTGGTCAACACCAGAAAATCCTAAGTTGTAATAACAGACAATACTAGATTTCAATTTCTCAAAATCATGCTCGTTTGCTCATTTCAATTTTTATTAATTACTAATAACGAATAAATCCCACACATTTAGAAATGGTTAAATAAGTACATACAGTATGTAAAAATCACAATGTATCTTAAAAATGAGCTATCAGTCAAATATCAAATATCATCAAGAAGAACGTTGCAAAAATTAAATAGAAAGTTAAAGGCAAAAATGAAAATTAATATGCCTAAAATTGAGGTTAGTTTCAGGTTAGAGAAATGGAACGAATGATAAAGATAAATCAGAAAATTTATTAGACAACTAAGAGCTTGTCCAAAATGAGTTCCAATATTGCTTTTAGAAAGTAATACAAATTTAGTACACGCTGTATAGAAAATATACTTACGGTTCTTCTGGTGGAGGAGGGTGTCGAAATTCCATTTGTCCAGGAATATATCTAAAAAAAACTTTCTTTCAAAACACTTAGCCAGACCAGTCAATTGAACAATTTGAGCTATGGAAGTTAGTTCATTTGTACAGTGAACCATTAACTAATAGACCCTGATTAAGTCTGCTTTAGGCCAAGATGAAATGTGTAACAATAAGCATATGAAAAGGTTTTAAATACTGGTGACATAAGTTGGTGGCTAACAGACCATTGGATTAGTAAATAATTTTCCAATGCAAAGGGAAAAGCAATAAATGACAAATCTGACATTCTGTCACACGTGAGGTAAATTTTAGACTCAAAGCCCCTGCGCCTGTACTTTCTTTACCTTAGAAATATGGCTTTAAAAAAAAAAAAAAAAAAAAAAAATTAAAAAAAGTAATTTTTAGGTCGAAACGACAGTATTTGAAAGAAACTTAAAATTCCTTTCAAACATTTGAAAATTTTCAAAATCTGAGGAGGTTTATAAGATGACAATATAAATTTACGCTAACTTATAGTCCAGACCACAGTTAAGAAAATGAGGCTTGAGAATGAGTCTCAGTATTACAATATTCAACAGGAATTCCTTTCAAACATTTAAAAATTTTCAAAATCTGAGGGGGTTTATAAAATGACAAAATAAATTTATGCTTTTTTTTAAAAAAATCTAATTAATATGTATATATTTTTTTGATTCAATGAGAAACGTTCTTTTGTTTTAATATAATAACACTTTAACTTCACAGTATACTGTTTCAGTATAATACCATCTGAATTGTGATTTTCTTTTCCAATAGACAGGTTATGAGTTTCTTACTTGTTTTAAAATTTCAAATTTTAGTTATCTATTACTATAAAGAAGTATGCCAAATTCAAAAAAGATGTATTTACACATGATAGTAAATCAAATATTTTATTTATTACCCTAGCTTAAATTATTTTTAAGACTAATTAGAATAAGGTTACTATTCTTTTTTGCAAAACACACAACTATAATTTTCCTGTGCTGTTCCTTTAAACTTCAGCTTGTTACAAAACTAGGGCACACTCAGATTCCATCAAAATTGCTAGGTTGTCATACGCTTCAATGTGCATGATTATTTTAGCAAGGCCAGGGGCCCAATCAGAGAATTAATGTTTATATAATAAAAATAGTATATTTCAAGAAAGGAATAACTATGTAATTTATATTACTTACAATAGATGTTTTAACAATGAGGCTGTTATATTGCAAGATATTTAAAATGCTAGATTTATTTAAACCTCTGTGGGAAGAGCATTTCAATTATTTTTAAAGTAAATTAACATTAATGCAAAAAATTCCTCTACACTTGTTGCTAAGCAATGATAAAAATTGAAAATTAAACAGTAGGCAGGTGGATTTTGAAAATATTACCAAAATTTGAAGTGATTACGAAAAAAGCCATTCCAATATAATTTTGTTATATATCTAGAGGGAAAAATTCCAACTAATACAAAATTCACCTCTTTGTATTTTTAATTTAAATCAAATTTAAAGATTGAAAATTTTATATGAATGATAAATGTGTTATAAAATTTGTCTGAAATGTGCTGCACTAGAATCCTTCATCATGCTACAATTTTTTTTCTGGTGCACATTCTTCTGTTATATTTATGTTCTTTGCTAATGGTTTAGCTTCTGAGCTGGCTTTCTCCACCACTGTAATTAGTAGAGCAAGTGTCAGGTAGACTCTAGTCCAAAAAGACATTCATTTTTTACCTTGGAGAAATTTTAAGAGTTAAAAGAGCTACATGCCTGTAAAAACTTAACTGTAAAACAACAGATAAAAAAGCTTTGAAAACTTATAATTTTAATAATTCTATAAAAAAATTTTGTGCAAAAATTTAAAAAGTTGATGATTAGATTAAAAAAAAAATCTAAAGATACAGATTTTTGGTCTAATTTTGTCTCATTTGCCACAAAATCAAACTTTTGCAAATTTTTTAATAAGTAGATTCCAACAAAATTAAAAAATAAATTTTTGGTCTATTTTTACCTCGTTTACTCCAGGATTGAGCTAACAAAATTTATTTCTTCAAAAACATTGCTCTGTCAAATCATTGCTTATTAAACCTTAACTTCATGCAAAAAATTAAAAAAAATTACCGAGCATATATCTAGCGCGAGCAGATGGATAGGCCCATAGCACTGAATTCATTTAAAGATGATAAGATTTCATAATAAAATTTGACAAACAAGTTAGAACCTGTGTAATAAACTCATTAATTTAATTTAGATAGTGCCCGAGTAATGGATCAGACAAAATTTATTTTGGGCCAGGGAAAGAAATGTTAAAATCAACAGTTTTTTTTTTTTTTAAACTTCAGTAGAATCGGAATTTAAATTCTTGAGAAAAATCAAAATATGTTTTTTTTGGATTAAATCTAAAAAGTTTAAGGATCTGCAGCTCACGAACAAAAAGTTTCCGCAGTGATATGGGTTAAAATCTACCATCCGGTCTTCTAATTTCATGCAAAATTTCAAATTAATAATCTATGATAGGAAAAATTTACTGAGGGAGGCACTTTGTGCACAAAACATGGTCAAAAGAACTTATTAACCTTGAAATAATAGGAGGTCAATGTTTTGGCAAAAAATATATTTTGATTAACAGACTACTCACTCTCTGCTTGCATAGTATCGTTGATTTTGATGAATGACATTACTTGGGTTTTCATGTAAATAAATTTTATGACGAACATCAGGAGCAGAATCATACCTATTAAAATGGATAATATATAATGGATCACTTTAAATAAAATCCTATGAAAAAATTTAGACAAATGGTGCTGCTACTGCTATTACAGATGCTATTTTCATATTAACAAGATCTTAGTGTTGGTCATACACTGACATTGCCATTTACAAATAGTTTTTGCACAAAAAGCTTTTTTTTTTTCTTCCTCAACCTTTGACAATAATCAACTCGGTTTCAAAATTTTTTTCAATTTTGAAAAAACTTCTCATCAACAGCATCAAAACCAAGGTCAGACAAAGCTGCAAGCTTGGAAAACTTTTTTCTGCATACCTTCTTAACAAATGCAAAATGCAAGGCACTTGACAGAGCCTGTTTACAGTTACTGGAAAAACTGCAGATAAAACCCAGTAAATAACCATAAAAAAATTGAATATATATATTAAATGAGATAAAAACTTTTCATACTGACGAGCTTTGATTTATATCTTTATCAAATTATGTATATTTGATTACAAGGCATATTTATATCATAGTAAATAAAGCGCATGTTTGTTTTTATTGTATATAGGGGTAAGGGTGCAACAGGGTGGTATGCGAGAGGGAATGTTTTATTCTGTATATACATATTTTATACTTTCACTTGACCAATTAATTTTGATAATTATTTTTAATAGAAAACCTTTTTATATTTATATGGCTGAACTTTTCAGCCAAAAACGGAGATTGTTATACATTAATTTTAACTGTATACCTCAACTTATATTTTGCCCAGATTAGCTGCAAATATCTTTTCACTTTCAAAAACTATAGTATTGCTGTACATGTTATATGAGACAACTGGAAAATTACACTAGGTGGCTTTTTGATTGAATAGAGTTGGTCCCATCCCCCCAGGGTTTTGTTGACAGGAAGGACACCCAGGCAGTAAAATCAATACACACACATACACAAACATACATACACACATACACTCACATACACGCACATATACACACACACATATACACACACTAACACTCAATCACACACACACCCATACATACATATATACAATACAATACAATACAATTATATATATATATATATAATCAAAGTTGGAATAAAAATATGTACAAATTAAGCCGCAGGTGAATTATAATTGATAAACAAGAAAGGATAAATTTTCAATGAACTTTTCTTTCTTCATAAAATCATAAGTAAAATATATTTATTATCATATGCTTTTTCAATAACTTGGACGATATCAGTTAATCAAAATCTTGATCTGATTTTTTTCTCCACCTGCTGTGATAAATCTTGCAATTCACTATTTAAGAAGGATCAAAATATCTTATTTTCGAGACAATTTAACAATTCAATACCTAAAATTACCCAATCACAATTGCCAGAACAGAAATGTATTGAGGAACTTTTAAATATTTTAAAAGAAAAAAATTGGTAATATGTTCCTCTCTAATCATCAAGTATAATGCTAACACTCACCTTGAGTTAATTTTGTGATCATTGTGTTCTCCTGCACTGGTGTAACCACTATAATAGTGGTTTCTAAATAAAATAAAACACAATCTTATTTATATGCTAAAAAAAGAAAGAAAAAAAAAGAAACAACTCTTAAAAAGCCTACCAAAGGATATAATGATATAATTTTGAAGTGCACTTACAAAATTTTATCCTGTCTGTGGATAGGTCACTCGAAACGTAATTTTGGACTGATGCTGTCTATATTTATTGCTTAAAAACAATGCTATTTTCTATGCGCTGTTCCATTCTTTTCCAAAACAACTTATGCAGGAATAATCTCAATTGATTGGTAAATATGTAACAAGTTGGAATAATTAACTACTCTATTTTTAATAATGTAAAAAGATTGAAAAGAAAGCATGTTTTTAAAAACGACAAAAAAATGATCTCTAAGCATATCGGTAAATAAACTTTGCATGAAAGCCTCAGTAATGAGACAAATTATGAACTCTTTGACAATAAGGAAGTCACGAGTGAGGAAGAATTATATTTTTAGAATATTTCTGATAAAGATAGTGAGGTTTCTGATTCAGAAAATAACTGAATTCAACCACTGCCAAACATTGTGACAAACAACAGCAACAATTTATGTCAAAAGGCAGCCAATACTCCTCCTGATTAGAATGACAATGCATGGATTGGCTCCCAATGTTCGTTGAACAAGGAAACTTGTATTCTGTAAACTGGTATTCCTGACGATGATCTTCTTGTCACTTTATTCACTAGATGAACTGTTGGAAATTATTGTGTTTGAAATAAACATGTATGCCAAATGTTACATTGATAAAGAAAGAGGAGATGAAACATTTCCACCAAAAATTTTATTTAGAGCATGGTATTACTATTGATAAACTGGAAGTTTTTACTGGCTTGACATTTCATTGCTGCTATCAAGAAAGGTAATATCAAGTCATTCTGGCCATGGGATAATCTCTTTTCTACACCTTTTCAAGGCAAAGTAAAGCCAATATTTTAAAATATTTTTACATTCATACATGTGACAATGTGAGAATGCCACATATATGAAGAAAGGCGAAGATGGTTACCATCCTCACAAAAAATTTGGGGAGATCTACGTACTATGTGACAAACCGATTTGCTGGAGAATGGAATCCTCAACAATTCCTGCCAATTGATAAAGGTTGTGTACCATTCAAAGGGCGAGTTCATTTTCTTTGTTATAACTCATGTAAGATAGACAAATACCACAATAAAACTTTCAAATTAGTTTGTTCAACAAACAATTATTGTTTAAAGATTGATTTGTTTTTTGAAATTGACGAGTAGCAGCTAAAAATTAATTATTGGCTTGAATAAACTCACCTTCTCTTTTTCTGTTCAGCTTCCCCACTAGAGTTATAACCTGACCGCCTAAACATCAATATAAAATAAATATATATCTGAATAGACATGACTGGAAGTAGCAGATTTATCAAGCAAGAGTAAAACAATAAGAATGTTAAAAGAGAAATATTCTAGGAATAGAAGCAGTGTATTCAAATTAAGATTATAATAAATCTTAAAGTAATGCAGTTTTCACAATGAAATTTTAACAATGAAAAGTCACCAGAATTTTGAATTGCAGTACTTTGAATTTAAGGCAGAAACCTCTAGAATTCAGAAATTTACTTAGTAATTTATTGAAGGCAAATGGATGGCCACAAATTGCTTTTGAAAGAAACGAAAAAATTTGCAGCATGTTCTTATTACTCAGATCTTTTATTTAAATGCATAAAATACAAAAATAACATAAAAGAATCAGTTATTTAAGAAATCAAGTCGCTCCTTTAAATAAAAAGTCATTGTTAAATGACCTAGAAAATTGAGAATTTTTGGGATATGCCAGTATAGTATATCCAGTATATCTTAAAAAATGAAGAAAAAAAAATTTCTGCTTTCAAAAATAACACTTAAATGAAGCCACTACTAGATAGAGAAAATCCTTAGGAAATACCCATTTGGGTCAAATGCCATTTATGGTGACTTTATTTCTTACGAAATTTGTAAAATATGTATAGGCAGAAAGATATTAAAATGGGATTATACAGATTAAGAATAGGAAAATATTAAAAGGACATATAAAAGCCAGCAAGTAAAATTCAACTAATGATAACAGAAGGTTGACTATACCCATGCAGCATGACTTAACTCACTCGTACAATTTATAAACTCTGTAAAATACAACGTATATCATCAAATAATTTAGTGCACCACCATCAAAAATTTGTACTTAAATTTCTCACCTATATTTTGGTGACAATTGTCTTTCTAATCCACTAGAAACATGTTGTTGACCTGGAAATAGATTCCTTTGACTACCAGAATAAAGACCACTAAATAAATATAGTAAGCAATGCTAAATATGCTTAAATTTTCCCTCTCAGTCATAATATTAAAAAAGTAAAAAATCAGTCTTGAGATAATTATTTTTGACAAGTTTTGTAACTATATATAAGCATTGTTCAATATAAAAGTAGTGAAAACACAAATAAATATTTTAACTGAAGACATGATGTTTGACTTTCTTTAACGAAACAAATGTTGTTGTTTGCCGATTAATTCCATACAATTACCTCATAGACCTATTCAAAAGTCTGCCTCACAAGTTCGGGAAACATTTAAATCTGGAGAAGATCCCAATCTCAATATATAACAGCTTATATAGATAATAAATCAATCCATATTTCCTTTCCAGTATGACAGTACTCCTGTAAAGTCAGTGACATAATAGCACAAATAAAAAAAGCAATGATCATTAAACTAATTATGCTTGAATTTCTAGTAAGCTTTTTGGATAATCTGTATTATATATGTGTGTATATAT
>JAUZNK010036980.1:0-17819 GCA_035046665.1 Euphysa ruthae
TATATATATATTCATTCATTCATTCATTCATTTATTTAATGTTGGTAACACTTACATAGGTGTATGTGAATATAACTATGTATTACAGAAGAAGAGGAGAGAATTTATCAAAAAAGTTTAGTTTAAAAAGTTGAGGTCATAGAGCTTGAATTCTTTAGTATCACATAGAATGTGCTTAAATTTATATTGATCCCTGCATTTTGAAATAGTTTCATTTCTTTTATTTAAAAAATTATCCCCTACAAATGAAGCAATTTCCGCTTTTTCTTGGAGACAGGTAACACCTTTTTGAGTTTTGGGTGTAAGTGGGGCACTGGCACAACATCTTCCATTTGACCTTGGGTTCGCCATTCATTTGTGTAATTTTCCAGAATGTTTTTGATAATTCTGTCTCATTTAAATATTTCTTAATTTTAAAAGATTTTTTTGTGGTCTGCAAATCTGACTTTAAAAGACGGCTGGCATATACCTATGTAAATTTTATTTCCATAATTAGGAAGATTCGATGTTATATTTGCTTCATCAAGCACATTTTTGTCAAGACATCTTCCATTCAAAGGGCGTTCTTTATTTTTGAGTCAGTTGCAATTCTTTTCTTGGAGCGGTATTGTTGTATTGGAAATGATTTTTGTTGTTGTGAGCATTGATAATTGACTTTAGATTAGGCATACAACTATAACTGACCTTGATATTGTTTCAATTAAAAAGCTTATAAATTTT
Source organism: Euphysa ruthae (assembly GCA_035046665.1). NCBI lineage: Eukaryota > Metazoa > Cnidaria > Hydrozoa > Anthoathecata > Corymorphidae > Euphysa > Euphysa ruthae. The sequence goes on from JAUZNK010036980.1 coordinate 721, forward strand.
GTGGTGGAATGGGAAATGTTTATCAATAAGCATGCGAAAAATTTTCCTACTTTGGTATCACCTTCTTACTGGGTTAAACCAAATAATTTTTCTACCTTGATTTTTCTTTGCTCCATAGTTATTTTTGTTCCTTTCATATACAAATTGATGGAAATGTGAAGATTTCACGAGCGCTTGCTGGTAAGCTGGGATAGATTGGTTAAATATCTCTTAGTTTGAGGATAGCTTTTTCAGTCTAGACTCAACAGAGAAAGGTAATTGTTTTAAAATTTTTGGAGGGTGGTTAGATTCTTTGTGGACATAAGTAATATTATTGTCTGGTTTAAGGTACGGATGGTAAGTTGGGTTGTTAAGGTTGAGAGTAATGTCGAGATAGTTTGCTACTTTCATGTTGACCTGAATTATTATTTCCATTGCATTTTCTTTGAACATTTTTAAAATACTTTTCTTTATCGCTTCCATCTCAAGACCACTTTTTCCTTTAATTACTGCCAGGCCATTATCTCTGTACAGTCCTATTTCTTTTATATTATAAGATTTTGTAAGGAGATGAAGCAAGTAATTTGCAAAAAGTTCACAAATTTCAGCTCCGTCTTACGCCCCCATTGTAACGTTGAATAAACCACTTTCACGTTTTAACCATGTGTCTTTACCATCAAACAGCAACGCTTTTGTAAAATTGTTTTTCTATCTGGGCATAACTTCCTGCAAATTTGAGCACTTCAGTAAGCAATTTGTCTATTGTTGACGGATAGAAATCTTTTATGTCGAAAATAACAAATTTATACAAATTCTTATTTTTTAATTTTTCGAACCATTCAAGAACATCGGCTAAGTTTTTACATTGATTAAGATTAAGGCATTTGCAGACGATTGAATTAATTTTGTCTAACTTAAATTTGCTTATTCTTCCAAGTTCGTTATTTGCAAGATTTATAAGTCTGACTATGGGATTGTTATCGAAATTTGGCTTGTGATCTTTAAGTGTAATGAAACAGTTATTTTCTGGATTTACTTCCATTCAGTCAACAACATTGAGTTTGTTTAATAATTGTTTACCGTTTATGTTTATTCTTTTTTACTATATTGTTGTTAGATTTTTTTGTATGTGCTTGTAATTGATTCATTCAAAATTTTGTTGTACTCATCATTTGTTAATCTGTATATGTTTGTAGTTTTATCAGCAGGTGTTATGGTATTTGGCAATCTTTTTATAATTTTAATGTCATTATTCATCTTTTTTTGTAGTTGATTAGTTATTTCACGAAATTTAAAATTTTTAAGAAGTTTAAAAAGTTCATTTTCAAAAGGAATAAGCTCTTACCTCTGTGGTGGGCATTTATCACTTTTTAGTTCAAACATTTCTTTTAACTACCATTTCTATCTTTTCAATTATTTGTAGCTTATATCCTCTTTCCGTTGGTATTGGAATATTTTTGATTGAGCAATTTATATCAAATTCTCCGTTTTGTAAACGAATCAGAGAGTAGAGTACTCAACGTATTAGCAGCATCTATATTTATAAAGATATAATTTCAAATCTTTTTTTTTCATCAAAGAGTGCTCAATAATTGAATGCTAGAGCGAATATATGTTTCGGTTGAAAGAAGAAATTACGAATTATTCATGATTACTTCGTAATATCTTCTTTCAACTGAAACATATATATGCTCTAAATTTTTAAATAGAATTAAGGAATTTTTAGCTTTAACAAAAATTATGATAAAATTTTAATGTACATGTATAATCTTTTTATTTTGTTGTGATTTTTTGTAATTTGTTTCATTTTATTGTTCATTTGTAGCTTTAACTGTTTGGCTTTCTGTTTTTCTTTTGTAAGCATTTTTTTTTCTTTTAGTGCTTGTACCGTTTTTCGACGTTGGATCATTAAATATTTGGTCACCGGATTATTTTTTGGTCATTCTATTGTTTATAGATGTTTGTTTTTAAAATTTTATGAGGTTGGTTGTTGTCAGTGTTAATATGACAATCTATAGTTTTGGTTTGTAAAAAATTAAAGGTGACATCTGAAAAGTTGGCCATTTTTAAATGGCATCAGTTTCTATTTGAAAATCATTTTTTGTAAATATAAATTAAATTATTTTATTTTTTAATCTTCAATTAATGTTTTTATTATTCCGAAACCAACAAAGCCTTCATTATGAGAAAAGTTATGAGAAAAGCTTTCTATCGTTTTTTGTGATATATATTAAAAGTTACTGTAAAAACCCTAACCAAAAAACCATATTGTTTGTTAATCTTCAATTCGTCAATGTATTAAAAGATACTTTAACCTCTGTTGGAAGTGTCAACAAAGAACAAATGACAAAAAAAAAAAATCATATTGTAATTTTTAAATGAAAAGAAACATATTAGTGGTTTGTAATCCATCTGGTAGCTCGTTGCTTTAAGCATAAGCTGACTCGATTATATGTCAAGATTAAGGCAATAAGTGCTATGCTTAAGTATCCTTGTGCACATCAATAAAAACATATATTTTTTATTCACATAAATTTATTTTTAGAAAAGGCGTCTTTGCTTGACACCGGAACAAGCTAGTGAATTTTACACTGAACATTATGGAAAGATGTTTTTTCCAAGTTTAGTTGCATTTATGACCAGGTGAGATTACAGGATAATAATCTTTAACATAGGTATGAAGGTAAGGTATGGTATGAAGGTAGCTTTTAATATTTTGTTCACTTCCGCGGAAAATGAAAGTTGTTCATTTTCACAAGCAGTATTGAATTATTGAATTTATTACGAATTTATTGATTATTTGTTGTTGATTTTTGAACTTTCATTGGATACAAATGAGTCACATCCATCGAGTTTGTGACTATTTTTCTCAAAACTTGATCCGTTTAGAGATTTTCCAAAACGCTTTCTAATCTTAAAACCTTAGGACTGATTTTTAGGTTTTTGAAAATATAACATTGTTTTGCTTTAGGTTCTTTATGGCCCTTTAATTGATGTTTAAATTTTGTATGAAATTAAGCCTTGTGGTAAAATTGTGCATTTATATATTTTTGAGCGAAATGCATTGATAAATTCATCCACCTTCCTATTCTTTCAGAACTGATAACAAAGCTTTTTGCTTCATCCTCAATAGTAATTTACCTAAAAGAGATGGTTGTATAAAGGTAAATAAATTCCAAAATATATCTTTTAAAATCATTTCTCTTAAATTTGCATGTGTAAACTGATAACCTGTCTGGAGACTGCAACCAAAAATCTGCTCTGTTTGTGCACTCATGCATTTTTTTTTTTTTTTTTGTATTGTTTACCTAGCACTAAAGAAACGAGCTGCAAGCAGTTATATTGTAATTAAGCAAGAAAATCTTACTTTGAATTCAAGTATATATATCAAATGATAGACTGAATGATTGGACTGCAAACTGTTAATCTTATTAAGACTAAAGTGTTATCTTATGAAAACAAAAAATATTTTTTATTTCCATTTTTTAAATCTTTTATAGCACTCAAGTTTGTAGAACAATTCTATAATTTTAGTAGCCCCGTGATATCAATGTGCACTGCATGCAGTCATGTGAGATCAAGCCTTAAGATTTCTTGTTTAGTATTTCCAACAGAAATCATCTTGTTATAAATTAGCAACGTTTATATGAAATATGAGAAGTATTTTATTAGAATGTTTTTATATTTTTAATTTATATATTTTCAAATTATTGTTTTTCAGCTTAAAGTAGTAAGGCGAGACAAATTTAATTACTCGTTCTGCTGGGGAATATTTAAAATAATAATATCAAAAAATAATGTTTTATCTTAACATGACGAAGTTAACCTTATATCTACATTACATAGGTGCTGTGTTCTGCTATATGGTTATTTAGCCGAGCTGATAAGACACAGCTCTAGGATCTTTTTTTTTTTCTATTTCAGAGGGCTGGATATGTGACTAATGGGAGAAGTCATTAAAGTTATATTTCAAATTCTCTTTCCCTAACAACACAGTGGTATTTAAATATATCAATGTCTCAAAAATGAATTTTTTCCAAATTTTAGATAACAATTTTTTTTTCCAAATTTCGCATTCTTAACAAACTTTTTCCATTGAACGAATATTTTTTCAAATTTTGTGTAAGCATTGAAATCATCTTTTTACCAATGTCAGCCAGAAAATTTATTTCTTAGCGGTATCATTGACTTCACAACAAAAAAATTATTTTTTTCAAAAGTTTCTTGTGAATGTTTAGTAATCACTCAGAGCAGCCATAATCGAAATTCTTTAGGAATCATTAAAGAAATGTCATAACTTTTTTGGTAACATTTATAATTTCAGCGTAATTTGAAAAACGCATTTTCAAAGCACTGGGAATTCTTACATTAAAAGTTTACAAAGAAGTTGATATATTGAAATTAATTATAATATAATAAATTTTATAAATACTCTAAATTGGGTGATTTTTGAAAAAGCTGGTCTAACCATTAAGAAACTAAGAATTTTCCCTTTGCCATCTGCCAGATATTCACAATGACTTTGACTTTGAGTTCACTTTTAACTAAGTAATGCTCAAAAAAGTTTCACTTACTAACTAATAAGTGCTGAAAATTTGCCAACATGACTAAATGGTACTAAAAATATTTGTATGTTTTCTCTAGTGGTGAAATAATGGCCCTGGTTTTATCGAAGAAGAAAGCAATTTCCCACTGGAGAGCATTGATTGGTCCAACACAGACAGCTAAAGCAAGAGAGGAAGCTCCTTCTAGGTACACAATTTTTTTATTTTACCTTGTGTTAATTTACACTAATATGTCATTTAAAAAGTGCTAAAACTATTTATTAAACCACTGATAAAGCTAAGTCCTTAGAGTAGCCTATTCATAAAACTATTTTCTTACTGAAATTTTGTTGAAATCATTACCTTGTAAGGATAAAAAATAATGAGTCTTTGCCATGTGTTGAACTATAGTCATCTCTCAAAAATATCATTATACAAATTCTTTTTAGCTGTGATTTATTGAATTAACCGATTAATTTGTTTTTGACACGAAAAAATGCTTGAATTAGACACAAAATGTCTGTACATTAGTAAGAGTTGTACCTGGCTTTACTACCTTGAAAGCAAAAGTTGAGATTGGAGCTCATTAATAATGGCTTCTTTTTAGTTTACCAAACCATGAGCAGTCTAACTAGTTAGTTTCTTCACTGATAGCTTTAAAGTATCTGCCACAGAGTCTCATCTCGCTGCCCAGATGAGTCAGTTTAATATCAAGACCAAAAACCTTTTTAGGCAAATGGAAATACCTGGTATTAAAATTTTGTTTTTGATGTGTGATATGCCTTTGGCAGTTTCCTTGCCATATTTTCCAAACAAAAACAAATTGCTAATGGACAATTAATTTACCCTAAAAGTGACAGTTCTCATCTTCTTATACAGTTTTATGTCTATTTTCCATGCTAGCATGGAGTTATTTATGGCACTCTTCCATAACAATCTATCTATGCTGAGCCAATGCTCTTTGAATCTCCTTCTACTTAAGTTCATTTTTAACAATTTGTTCCCAAGTCATCTGTGATCTACCTTTCCTGTGGTTCCCATATCTATGTCTACTCCTCTTGATTTATTAATCCAGTTATCGTTATCCATTTTCTCTACATGGCCAAATCACCTTTTTTGAAGTACTACTCTAACACTTTCTAAAACACATCTTTCAGGTAGCTCCTGAGAGGATTTCCTATCCTTCAATGTCACCTTACATATTTTGCCATCATCATATCGTTCCTCTCTAATCTGTTCAGATCACTCTTCTTAACTGCCCAAGTCTTGTCACCATAGACCATGATTCTTCTTACACAAGCATTATAGAGTCTACCTTTTTTCGGTAGTGAAAACGCTTTAGCAGGTAAGGTAAAAGTTCTGTAAACTTTTTCATCTCACATGTTATACTGGCATCACAACTTTCCTCTGCACCACCACCTGCACTAATCATATCTAGATAGCAAAACTTGTCAGTCATCTCCAAGGAATCATTACCTATAACCACGGGATCCATTGGTTGTCTACCAGGTAAAAAAACATCCCCAGAACATACTCTACATTTATAATCCTGTATACCAGCATTTTACTCCTTATTCCACTACAATACCTATGTACCCAAAGCTTGCAATAGTCACACTGTTATGAATTTTTACCAGCACCTCTCCTACAAACTGAGCATGGTAATTTTCCTGATAGCCATGGTGCAATTCCTTTGCCACTTACCATCGCTTTTGTCTTTAACATATTGGCCTTTAGTTCTTTAGATTCAAACCCTTCCTTCCATTTATTAAATAATTTATTACTTCTAATATTTTCATATATGGATTTCACAACTGAGATAATCCATTCTTCAACTCATAACTTCCTCATTGGCCACTGTATTACCTCTCGTGAGACTCTATCAAATGCCTTTTAATTTCTTATTATTTTGCAGATATTTTTCCTGAAGCTTCCTAATTGTAAACATTGCATTAATAGAATGATCGTTTATAATAATTTTTCTTTTGTTTGATGAGTAAGGAAACTTTAAAGCTTTATTTGAACGATATTTTTTAAATATGAAAATGGTCTAAATGAAAGAACTATAATATTTGTGTAAGTAAATTGTGCTGCATCTTTGCCATCTGGTGAAGGAAGCAATCAATACAATGTCATCTTAAATCGGAGCTAAAAGTTTGCAAAAAGTCAAGTATTACTACAGTTGTGAAAATAGATGTCATAAAGAATTTCCTGAGATACGCTGACATTAGCAAATATTTACATTTCATTTGTGCAAAAAAATGCTAAGTTACAAAAGTTAGAAAATTTAAAAATTCTCACTGCTTTTAAAAATGATTTTTAATCAAAACAATTTTTATACTAAAATTTTTTCAAAAAAGAAGTTACTGTAAATTTCAACTTCATAAGTATTGCAGTTTTTTACATTCAAAAGCAGTGGCAAGCCAAAAAGCCATCTGAAATAGGGTTAAGGATAAACTATTTGTGTTAGATTTATTTTTTCAATATAATAGATAAAAACATGTTTTCAGATTCACTGTGTTAAAGGATTAAATAATCCAAAAAGCATTCAGGAGTTATTGAGGTGAATTGCAATTTTGTGAATAATGATTTTAAAAACTGATACCAATTGATTCTTCACGATGTAGGAATATTATCATAATTTTCGGAAAGAAAGGCAAATGTAAACGTTGATATTTTAAAATTACAGACAAATCAAGCTTTAAGGTTATTCTGGAAACTCTACATATAGTTCACTGAAAGAATTCTTGAACTCATATGGCTGCCTGTTAAAAACTCACATCTTTGGGAACTGAGCATCTAAATATATCTAAATAACCTGAGAAATGTCCAAAAAAGTAAAATTTAGTATGAAAATAATTTTTATTTTGAATTTATTATTTTTTTTTAATAAGATGTTTTTCTTCTGTGCTGTGATTATCCTATGAATTCAGTCTTTCAACTCACCTGTTTTGTTGCTAATTATAAATATCCGTTCATCTTCTTCAAGTTTTTTGATTTATTGCATTAAGTTACACTTCCAACATTCTTAATAAATGGCTTGCTGAAAATTCTCTTGCACATTCTGTTTCTCCAAGATATTGGTAAACAAGGCAAGATTTTTGTTCAATCTTATTTTTCTATAGATATAGAGTTTTTTGAAACTAAGCTTTCTAAATTTCTCTGTAGATTTAGAAAGTGCTATAGAAAATAACAATCATCATTTAATTTTTGTAAAATCACTCAGCCGTCGTTAATTAAAATTAATCAAAAGCCTGCGATACTCTGTGATTTGCTTATAGCAAAATTAACAATTTATTAGATTTGGTATATTAGTCTTACATTCTTATGCAGGTGTCTTTCAAACAAGACACAGAGTGTCTGTTTTCCAATATTTTCCACTAGATGCTCCTCGAGGATCTATCTTAGGCCCTATCTTATTTGATATATTTAGAAATAATTTACTTTTATTTGTTGAGGAATACAAAATCTGCAACTTAGCAAACAATAAATGCTATCTCCTTTTACCTGATATGAACATTGTCATAAAGTTGTTCAACAATAATGCCATGTTTGTAAAACTTCTAAATTTTGATTCATAATTATTGGTCACAGAAGTACCTTGATTATAACTTATGTAGATTGTCATACTAAACAATAAAACTGATACAGTTAAGATTCTTGGTGTTTTGATATCATCGTACTCTATTACCTCATGCCAACCAAATTCTTTCATAAATATACGCTCAATGCTGGTAGAAAGGGGGAATATTTGCTGCTTTTGCATGTTTTCATAGTTTTGTGCGGTAAAATATGTTTACTCAGAAAGCTTTGCCTGACTTCAACTGCCTTTCTAACATAGATGGGGATATCACTCAAAAAAATACTTTGAGATTTCTGTAATGAATGCGAAAGATGCCTAGTGATACAAAAAGCGCCTTATAGTATTAATATTGAAAGAATAGTTTCTTTAGTAATCGAAGTACAGAAAATTTTTTCATTTGTTGTCTATTGTGTAATATTCGGGCAAACTGTTACAATAGAATGAATATCACCATAAGTCGTAGTGTCCTCCTGCAATAAGTTCATGGTTTTAGTGAGATGTTTAAAAAATAAGAATAAGGCTGACCTTAAATTATTTGTCACCTATGCAACAATAAATGTCAGTACTGATAAATTTATATGAAAATTGTTATGATAATAATATAAACTGGAGCCAGAATTTATTTGAATAGTTTTAAAAATTAAGATAATTTTTCTTCACCAGAAAAAAAATAAAAACATATAAATATATTTTTTTTGGAGAAAGGGAAATACTAGTTATAGGCAGTGTTTAGCTTGCCAAAATATTCCCATGACTTTTCTGTTGCATACAATTGGTTAAGATTCAGACATAATTTACTATATTTATATGTGAGAGCTACTGATCCAAATTACTGGTCATTCAAACTCTTTTAGAACCTTGGGTAAACTGGCAAGTAGCCATATAACTTCATTTCCATTGGTACATCATACATTTATAACCATCTTTTTTCTTCTTTTCTTCTTTTTTTTTTTGGATATTGATAGACATTTATACAATAAAATCACATGAAGTTGATTTTCTAATAAAATATGTGTTTCTTGATATTGAACAGGAATGTGCCCAAATGTGATCACTTTTACCTTAAAATAACGTTTTTAAATCTCTTTTAAATAGGTTTTGCTATTTTGTTTACACATGAAGTCAAGTTACCTTAGAGTCTATTTTTGAACAATATGACAGCAGCTAATTTTCTCGTATTTCTCAAATTTAAATTAACTAAATTTAATAGATAAAAATTTTCCAGGAAAGGTTGTTTTTCACAATTTAGCATTTTGCCTTATTTTTATCAGGTTTAGACCCCTAAGCAGGTCAAATTTGGTCCAACAAAGCTTTTTAAGTTTTTGTTTTTCTAGAAAAATATAAAAATTCTGTTTTAAATTAAAAATAAAAATTCTGTGTCGATCCTACCAAAATTTTACTAACCATGGTTTTAAAATTTTTATTTCTGAATATTTTCGCATATCAGCAATTTTGAAAATTCTATCCTAGGGTGCTTTGATTCTGCAATATTTTTTTATGCTTTGTCTTGGCATCTGTATGAACAATTTTATCAATTCTATGGCACAGGTCCAAAACAAGTGAAGCTCATATGTTTGTCATTTTCACAGTAACGACTTAAAAATTGTTTTGTTAATTTAACCATTTGATAATTTTGGTGATTTATGGATGCTTGGTTTAGTTTTTAGGTTGATATAGGAGTTCAAATTTTAGGCCCTCTTTCAGATCATTTTAATTTACTAAAGAAATTAAAGGGCTTCAAGCAATAATTACGTTTAAAGTTCTTTTGATTTCTTGAAATACCGGTAATCCGATTATCAGATAATACCGCAATCGTAAGTAATGAAGTACTATAAAAAGTTTCAAAGAATTGTTTTTCCGAAAGAAAATAGCTTTCTCCAATTTCATATATTTCTCCAAATCTATATATCAGAGTGTTAATAGTCTTGGATTATTCTAGCATTCGAGCGTTATTTGGTACTGACTTTCAACGAAATGCTGTTCATGGTAGTGATAGTTATGATTCAGCAATTAAAGAAATACATTTCTTTTTCCCTGAATGTAAGTAACACTCGGTTGTTTTGTTGTTTGTATGTGTGTGTGTATTAATGATCGTAAAGGGAGTGTCAAATTCCAGGATCATAAGAAAATTTTCATTCTAGCATATTTCTCACAAACAACCTGGGTGTGTTAGGAGCGTCATTTCCTTAAAGTTTTACAAAAATAAAGATTGATTTTTAAGTAAGATTTCTGTCCATCACTCTTAGTTGTTCAAGTGTTACTTATCACTAAAGGAAGTACTCCACCTATTAGTTCTTTTTTAGCTCCCTGAATGACCTCATTCCTATCGAAAGAATAAGTCAAAGTAAATGCTTAAACCACTGAGTCGTATCAGCATAGTCTATAGAAGTCCATTAATTTATAAAATTATACATTTTCGTTAATTTTTTGGTAGTTTCCTTAATTCAAATTGGTCTGTAAATTACATTTTGATAGTTTCCTTAATTCAAATTGGTCTGTAAATTACATTTTGAATTTTTGCAAAATTATATTTAGATTCCACAAGTTTTGAGTTTTAAAATAATTCTTTTTGATAATTCAACTTTATGGCAGCTTTTATGCTTATGTGTTTTGTTTTTTACCAAGTAAGATAAAAATTGGTAGTTTTGGCAAGTCTATCATTTAAAATTTTCTTTTGGGGAGAATTTTGTTTTTAGCTGTTGCTTTGATTTGATCATTGGAACTATTATAGAAAATTTATAATTATTGCCAAAAAGTGAAATTTTTTCTGGAATAATAGATTTTTCTTGAGCTGAAATTTCATGTAACAATAGAAATTACTTTTGAAATTTTGTCTTTAGTTAAAGTTTTTGTTAAATGCTGCCCCAAATATTGAAATTAAGTTTGTTGAAGTTGCTTGAAAACAAGTCTGTGACCACGATGTGGTCCATTTTATGATGTATAAAATATTTTCAATTAATCTTGTAGCAATCATCGAACCTGTTCTCTCTGATCAACAAGCACGCGATTATTTACAAAAACGTGTACATCCAACTCTACTAAAAGGCCTTACGGAACTGTGTAAAAGAAAACCAGATAATCCGGTGGTAATACTTTTTTATTTTCATAACTATATTAATATAATTTGTGGTAATATTTATGCGGAAACTATTAAATCAAAATTTTTTTTTCTGCTCTTTGAAAACAAACCTAATGCAGCTTACGAATTGATGAGGAAAATTACGTGACCGAGCTTGATTTTGAAAAATAGTCACAGCAAATCCGTTTTTTTTTGGTAAACAAAGCAAAAACAATCTGAAAATTGAAACTTTAGCTTTTAAGAACTGAAAAAAAAAAATTATTTGCTCCAGATTTTGATGAAAATTCCTATTTTGTCAAAAATTTAGTTAAAAAGGTTTTTTTGCTTTGAACCGTTAATTACTTTTCATTTTTGACAAAGACAGATTTTTGAAAAAAAAAAATTCTTGTTAGCCTGATTGATTTATGGGTAGATGTGGCAAAAACGGCTAAAAATCAGTATTTTTGGGTTTCTGTGTGATTTTGTTGATTTTTTGCATGTGACAGTTGTCAGTTATTGGAGAAAATGGAACTGGTAAAAACAAAAATTTTTAAATTGTATGAAAATGTCAAGGATTCGAAAAATTGTTTCTCAGCCTTGTACTGCTTGTTTTTTGTGAAGTTAGGATCATAATAGCAGTTTCTGATGTACAGGTTAGATTTGGTCCCAAGTTTAATTATTTTGATTTTTTTCTACCTAATTTTAATGATTTTAATGGTCTGTAGTCCAAAATGACTCAAATTGAGAAAAATTGAATGGCTAAATCAGGAATCGGAAAAGCGACCTTTGTTCCCCAGATATACGCTCTCTTCCACTGAGTCAACCAGCGTTGAGAAAATAGTTGAATCACTTATGTTTAATTAGGTGTTTGGAGTAAACAGATAAATACCAAAGTTCTCTAATTCTCCAAAATTCATTGAGGTAAATACTCACAATGAATCTGCTCAAAATTTAAAAAAAAAACTTTTAATTTTAGAAAAATTAGGCCTTTGCTCCATACTTCTCTACATAAAAGTAATCTTTTTGAAACCTCACATGTAAAAGTTCAACTTTACATGAAACTATTATCCTTCCGTTATGACATATTGAATTAAATACCAATAATCCTACAAGGTACTCAGATACTACTTTTGAACAGGATTTGGATATTTTCGATTTTACGTATGTCTAAATATGTGCAATAAAAAATTACGATGTGTTTTTAGCATTTCATCAACGATTTAGGAAATTATTGCCTAGTTAAGAAGTGTTTATTAACGTATAGATGTTGATTATTTATTACCCATTATCCATTTTTAAAAAAATATCGGAAATGTGTTAACTATGGATGGTGTGGGTGGCTATGTCACCGAATAGGTCTTCGTGGGCAAAGAATTGTTAGAAGCAATTTTATGATTGGAATTTGATGTTTGATGATCTAAGATGAAAAAAAAAAACTTTAATTAGCATTTTTTTCAAAAGTAAGTATGGCACATCTCGATTCATATTAAGTTTTTTTTTTTTTTTTTTTTTTTTTTTTTGAGACGCCTACATCTGCAACTGTTACACTCTGTGTTACACTGACAGATACTCAACTAGTACTCTTGTACGTTGTAATTGAAGCGCCACCCAAATTCTACAGGATGTCGTAACTGAGGCGATGGTATTATTGGGCGATGGTGTATTTGAAGATTTCCGTGTTAAAGCTGTGTAATGAGCACGTAAAAGAATTTTTTGAATGCTTTGTTAGTCCGAGGAAACTTTTCGGATTCCAACTAGTTCTTAGAAAATAGATACCACGGCAGCCTTCCAAGCTCAGTAACTGGATACAATATCACTGCATCACAATATCACTGCATCACAAATACTTTTAAAACACCAATGACTTCGTCTGTACGATTGATACCTAGATTTTGCAAAGCATTTACGATATCATTGCTTAAAGAAAAAAAAAGTTTTCTAAAAAGAAAGTTTCGATGATCCATGAAATTTTCCGGACTGATCGCATCCAGTTAAATAATGGAAACCAAGTAATGCTGTCAAGTAAAGAGTGATCAGAACATCTGTGTCGGAACAAGAAATGACCAATTCTGAAAACGAGTCTCTCCTTGTAATGTCAATAACGTGTAAAATTATACCTTTGTCAGCTTCCTCGTGACTATATAGTTTCAGTTCTTGATCTAGAGCATCAATGTTTGATAGAACTAATTTAGTAGATACCACAACGTTTTACCTTCGTTTGCATGTTGTTATTTTGGAAAGTTGTTAATTTTGCTTTCTTTACTGTCTTTTTGGTGTTGTTTTTTCTTGGCATTTGCCCAATATAAATTATGATAAATAACATCATTGGCTATGGCATCATTTGCAGGAGAGATACTATTGAGTCGCCTGAAAAATTTTTTTCACTTAAGTGCCCAGCAACTGTTTGCATTAAAGCTCCATTTTCATTTGTTTGGACTAAATGCAGATTCCCTCCATTTTTCTGACAAACTATGCACAATTTTTTATCATAAGGCTTTGTTCGTGATCGCGTAATTAAGTTTTGTTTGATTTCTTCATTAACCTTGGACGTAGTTCTACCCAGTTTTTTTTTAACACCTGGTGATTGTCCTGATTCTAGCGAATTGTAGTATCGTTTCCTAGCTTTTTCTAATTTTGCTGTATTGGCAAAGTTTTAACAGCAGCTTAATATGATACTTAGCATTGTTTTCAAAAAAAGCTCACCAGCACTGACTTTTGATATTCGCTCGTATAAATCACCCACAGAATTTTCTTTATATTCCGCTCGTTTACATGTTCGTTCTAACAGTTTTTCCAACGAATGTAACGATGGATTGGAAACCAAAGGATTGTTCTCTTTCTGAAAAATAATACAAAATATCCATAGCATCTTTATTCGCCATAGATGCATTATGTAGTTTAATTTTTTAAACAAAAAAATTTGGAAGTTGTTAATAGATATAATCGTTATAAAGATAAATACTTCGCCAACCATTTAAACACTGTCATTTCACATTTTTGTCAATAACAAAAACAAGTAAATATCTGTTAATATGAGAGTTTGTAATTAATGACTTTGCAACAACTGCATTTTACTGACTACGCTATATCTTTATTTTTCTGAAAACCTAATTTGAAATTTTGTTTTAATCTGTATTATTGACAATTTTATTTTCCTACCTTCGTGAGCCGTTTTACAGACCAGAATATGAATTTCGACTCTGCTCTTAAAATACATGCCTCGTTTATATGACATTTAATCGTTATAATAGCAATTTTTTGACCAATTTTGAATGTTTTAAATAAAGAACTTCCAAAGTTATAGACATTTTTGTTATTTGTGACTAATTTTATTCTGATCTGTAAAATATACAAAGTCCAAAAAAAATTGGACACATATCTAACCAAAAATTCTAACGGAATTAAAATTCAACCCTCACTAAATGCACAGTTTTTCTGCAGATAAAATTAGATCGTCGTTTGAAGAAAAAAAGTACTGCTTAAGAAGAATTTATTGTTATCATTTTAGATGTGGCTATCCCAGTGGTTGGCTGGTAATAATCCTAACCGACCTTGTGTTGTTGAGCTGGATGAGTACCAAATACAAGAACCGCCTAATCGAGATTCTACTCGAGAGTTTTAGTGCTATAATCAAGGCATGTGGTATGCAAACTGTTCGAAATGTTATAAAACTACTATTTGAAAAATCTAGACACAGTAACTTGAGGAGAACATGTCCAATTTAAAAAAAAAAATGTTCATATAAGAATAGTTTTGACGAAAATTAAACTTCGCGAAAAAAATCATAGAATTACAGCTTTAAAAATTAAATTTTGTGAAAGTTCTAAATATAGTCTAGGTTATAAAACAGATATGCGAGAAAAAAACTTTGGCCTTTGTCGGCTTAGTTTGCCAGTTTGAACTATTTAAATCTCTCTCGGGTGCAAAAAGTTATCAAAAATATCTATGTATACTGATTAATATATATATATATATATTTGTAAAAAGTGTAAAAAAAAAAAAATATTTATTAAAGTTTTTAACCTAATCCGTGCTCTTATTTGTTTCTCAATTTAAAAGTTAAAAGCATAAAAATTCTGCTTCAGGTAATTTTTTTTTTTTTTTTTTTTTTTGGTGAAGCCAAAATACGTTAATTTTGTACCCATGCTTTTTTAACATTACTAAGTGTGTCTGAGGCATTAGGTTTTAACAAATTGGTATTTTAGCTTAAAAAAGTTAAGATTTTGTGAATCTTTACTATTTGTAGTGAAATTCTCTCATGGGGTGTTTTTGCAAAATCCAACATGAATTTGAATCGTGTAAGTAACTTTCTGTTAACATCGGCGTAGAAGTGTGGTTTTTTAAAACTTTGTTATAAAATTCCATGACCAGTGACAGCTAATTTTGTGATGAGATACTTTGAAACTAAAACTCTTTATAATAATATTCTATGATAAATGTTACTGATTCTGCTATATAATGCTTTGTCATCATGAAAATCGAAAAATTTCAAAACAACAGAAATCTGTTTACGAAACAGTGTAGCTTTGGATGCTGATAGAACAGCAACGGCAATATGATATTCCCTTTGCTCTTTATACGTAAATAAATAGACTCCGTATCGTGATTTTCATATCTGTATGCAAACAGCTCTATTTTATTCCTGAATAAAGGAGTTAAAACAATGGATATATTTAATAAAAATTTTGCACACGTATTGATGATACCTAATTCAATTATTGTAAACATTGGCAGAAGTGTACGAGCACTGGTGGTAAGTTTCCTTCTTTACAAAATAATCAAGGTCCACGTGGAAAAAATACGTGATGGTCTTGGCTGGAAAGTTCAAACCGCGCAACAGAAGTGGGACAATGCTGATGTAGAATATGTAGAAAAACTAGATGAAAATGACTGTTTTCCATTCAATGAATTAGAAGGAATGAATGCACGAATGAGTGATAATGCACCCTTTCTTGATATGGCATTATATCTAACTGATAAAATAATGCACGATATCGTGCAGGAAACTAACCGATTCGCACAAGACTTTAAACCATAATCTAGATTAAGCTCAAAAATCTTACGTTATTAAATGATATGATGTCATTGTTAAAACAAATTTTGGTTTTGGTTAATCTCATGGGAATAGTTTAAAAACCGAGCCTTCTGGACTATTGGTCTACGAACAATTTGTACTGGACACCAATTTTCTCTGAGTTAATGCCACATAACCGTTCATTTCATTTCAATGACATTTGACATAAATTATGAAAACAAAGATCGTCTTTACAAAATACGTCCTTTTGTAGATATGATCCGTGACGATGCCGACAAGTCTACCAACCGGGAGAGCATCTGTGTTAATGAGTCGCCTTTTTTATTCAAGGGCAGATTTCATTTCAAGCAACACGTCAAAACAAAAAAGGCACGTTTTGGGGAACGAATACCGATTGCTTTGATTGAACCATCATTTTTGAATAAAGGACATTCTATTCACATAGCTTTTACACCAGTCCTTCGTTCGCATCATTCTTGTTGGCTAATTTGACTCATTTATGTGCTACAGTAAGATCTAATCGAAGATTTTACTGCAAGTAAATCATTGTGTTTTCAACTTAAGAAAGCCACTGCTACGTTTTCCAAAGCATAACATGATAACCGTATCATGGCTTCAAATTACCGAGCTATCAAGGGTAAATCTGGCAATCAGCAAAAGACTGTTTATCTTTTGTCACCATGTTATTCAGCACAGATGATAAAGCTAGGAATTGATCATGAACAAAATCCAATTTTCAAGCCGACAATGGTAAAAGCGTACAACACATATGGGTGGAGTTGACCAGCAACTCCATTCAATTCAGGCCTTGCAAAAATCTTACCAGTGGTATAAGAAATTAGCTTTTTGACTCGTAATGCAAGCCACACTGAATTCTTTCAGTTTGCTAAAACAACACTA
>JAUZNK010036991.1:0-17819 GCA_035046665.1 Euphysa ruthae
TAGTCTGTGATATCATGAAAATGTCGACTTGCTTTAAGTCCTTTTAATGGTGTTATTGCAATTGTGTTAATTGGTGTTAATAAGCGCTACCTATACGTCAATCGACGAAAAATTGAAAATAAAAATTGTCATGATGAATTTCATTAAACCTTTTGTCAAGAAAATGAATAAGCTGTTATTAGCAGCTATTTCATAGTCAATAAAACAAAAATAAAAAGTAAACTTTAATATTTCAAAAAGAATCAGCCAAGCAAATCAAAACTTCTCAAAACATTTTTGCAGGAGACTCAAATCCTCTGTTGCGACCACCTCTTTCCAATTTTTTTCCCTATTAATAAACACCTGATCTCGATTTCTCTTCCTTACCTCTGTTTTGGAACCATTGTTTCCGAACCCTTGCTCACGATTCCTTTTTCCTGAATTTCTGTCCCTAAATTGTAATGCCAGAAAATTAGCAATATATCATTTTATCATATTCAATACGGCATGTTAAAAAAGCCTTTAGAAAACTCACAAATTTTGTAGGAAGCTCTTTTGAAATCATGTTTTTGAATTTATCGTGTAAAACTGTGATTTTTTTCAAAGTGTTGCTTTCCAAGAGTTTTTCAATATTCCAATTACCAAAGTTTTCTTTAACCAATGCATTTGCCTCTTTGAAGATATCCTGATTCTTCTTGAATAATTCGTGTGTTTTGTTAAATGCATTTATTAACAATTTTCTGCCATCCCATTTTTTAAAATCGAACTAAATACAGAAAAATAAATTTTCACTGAATTTTTCCTTTGTTTTTTGCTACAATAAGGATAATGTGATTATTAAGCTGTTACTGTAACAAAAAAGAGGTAAGATTTACTGTTTCTTTGGAAACTGAATAAGGTTCAACGTAAACAATTTTTTGGCTATCTATAAGCTTGATTAAGGTTTTGAAATTAAATAAGAATTAATATGATAAACTTTACGACCATTTAGAGACATAAGGTCACCTAAACTTGTCGAATAACAAGAAGGTTAGTACAATTAAATGGGTAATAATATGCAAAATTAACTGCAGTTTTTCAAATAATTCAGTAAATTTTATTGAGCGAGATGTACTGACGGTAAAAATAACCTAGAAAATACACATATTTTAAATATTTGAAAATTACCACTAAATTTTCTGTGCGCCGGTCATAGTGGTATTTATGTGGCACAAGCGCTTAAGTCTTGGAAGCTACATATTGGAGTCCTCAATATCAAATGAATCGGCATTTTTAATCTCCACCCACCCTACCCGTAGTAGTAATTACCATTCAATTAAATAATACAGAAACATACAGAAAAGACAACCGAAACATACAGAAAATAAATTTTTTTGTACCATGCACTTTAATATTTTGTATTTTAACTTTATCAGAAGTATTTAACAAGACTGAGCACAACAGCAAAGAAAAGTTATATAAATATTTATTTACTTATAAATTTGAATTATGAACCTTTTAACTTTCTGGTATCATACACGACAAGGAATCAAGGGTTTACTTTCTACAAAAAAGAGGGATTTTGCACAATCCTATAATTTGTGTAAATGGTCACCCAATGATCTTGCAATTAAGGGAAGATGGAGATAGATGAAAATGTCGTCGTCGTGCTTGCAGGACAGAAGTTGGCCTAAGACAAGATACTTGGTTTGCGTGTTCGCGTACAAGTTACCGAGATATCATTTTATTTACATACTGCTGTACACGTGAAATCACAAGTATAAAGTTTATTGAACACGAATTGGGTATCTCGGAACTACGGTAGACTTTAAGAACTAATTACGTGAAGTTTGTGCTGCAGATTTGATTTATTTGAATAAGTTTTAGCTGATATTTCAGCTTACTGGCCGCCAAACTAATTGAATGACAAATAATTTTATATTGGCTGTTTATATAATTTTTCCAAATTAAAAAAAATAAAAAAATAAATTTTGGTGTATGGGTGGGGGGGTGTGGGGGCGGGGGATTAATCGGTAAGTACCAAATGTCGTATTAAAATATCGTTTCCATGAGCATTTGAATGAACACATGTATTCAAGTAATTCTGCCTAAATAACAGTTACTTTACTTTCTCTATAGAATTATAAACTCATAGAACTTAAGACATTTACCGCTTTTTCTACGCTAAAATGTAATATGATAATATCACTCCCAAATAGCCATCTTTATTATAAAGACCCTTACATCAAAATGACCTTAGATTTTCAAGTTTATATCGTAGCTTTTATATTATGCCATCCTTTTTCTGTTGTATTTTACCAAAAACCAAATTACACTATCAAATTAGAAAATGATACCTATCCAAACGATATACTGAAAGGCGTTACAAATCTTCTTGAGCTCTAATTTGTATTTTATAGTTTTATTACTTTAAAAGACCTTCCGATTCGGCCAGAGAAGTTTGAGATGGTGTTTGTGTGACTCAAAACCTAAAGAGTGGAAAACGCATTTTTTGAAGTTAAACCTGTTCTTTTCGGGTAGATAAAAATGCAATATTCCTTTGTTCACCCTGAGAATAAAAAAGTGAATCCATTCTAGGGTAGAATTAAGTGGCACTTTAGAAATAATTTTATTCATACCTTTAATGCGTTTTTATAGTTCTCCATTCCTTCCATTTTAGGCATTTCTGTTAATTCTAATCCAGTGAAATCAGACAGTTTTGGGATCTTAACTCCTTGAAATAATTCTTTCATATTTTTAAAACTGTTTGTAAATTTTAATGGAACAATTGCTCTGTGGTAAGCAGGATTAAATGCTGGAGTGTTGAGTGAAAAGGCTTGAGGTTCAGCATCGTCTTCATATTGAGGTATGACTTCCTCTAAAAGTAAGAGATTATTATTTTCCATTTTAAGATTGGTTTTCCAATTATAATAATTTAAACTCGAAAAACCGATAGGATAGTTAAAGATTTCAAAACCTTCCTGACTTTCAAGTGATTTAAGATTTCATTAAAAAATTGGAAATATTTTCACTATAAAACCTTTTAAAAAGGAGAAGATGCTTTCTTTTTTATAAGCAATGAGATTTTGACTTTTGCAGTTATTTTTATACAGTTCAGAACGAAATGAAATAGGTTTTATACATCTAACATGTATATTTACGAAAAAACAAAGTTTATTTTAACATAAAAAAACTCTGTCATCCGATATCCAGCATTTTGAAATTTGGCAGATTTTAAACTGGAACGAGAACAACTTAATAAGAAGGTTTTTTTAGATCTCGATGGAGCGAGTCTACTAACGTATAGGGAATAAAGCTTTTGAGAGAAAATGGCTTAACTGTAACTTAGTTTTTTACTCCAGCGAGTATAGTAGTAAACATGTTTAGTCACCAAATAAATGGACTAAATTTTTAGAAAATTCCAATATCGCATGAACTGGTTCCATTACCCAAAACAAAAGGTTTTTAGAAATTATTCAGTATTATTTTTATTAAAACGGAATTTCTAGGTAAAGAATGAAACGCTTTCGCGCATGAAAATCTTGACATTATCTTTAGTAACACTTTTAAGCAAAAGAAGAAATACAAACAAGTAGAGATATTTCAAAAAGTGCTCTTGAAGCGGTAGTAGTAAACTTTTGCTGTATAATTAAGGCAGATTTTTAAAGTCACCTTTTAAGACACATGTAAACACTTTGTTTTTCCTCTAATGAAAGAAAAAAACCTGATGTAATGAATAATTTCTTTCATCAACTTGCCGCCTTTATCAAAAAAAATTTTTCCACTTTTTTTTTTAATTTCAATAAATAGCAAATTCCTTACAGGAACTGTATTAAAGATCCATTGGAAAGCACAAAATTGTTGCCAATCTTGTCGGGTATGAATGGTCGCTCATATGTTTCCCTCAATGAGTCTAACAATATAGATTTTTT
Organism: Euphysa ruthae; assembly: GCA_035046665.1. Taxonomy (NCBI): domain Eukaryota; kingdom Metazoa; phylum Cnidaria; class Hydrozoa; order Anthoathecata; family Corymorphidae; genus Euphysa; species Euphysa ruthae. Next base: position 3,891 of record JAUZNK010036991.1, read on the forward strand.
AGCTAATTTTCCAATATTTCCTCTTATATATTATACTAAAAAGGGAAACAAATGAAAAAATTTATGTTTATTGCAATATTAAAGTGAATTCGTGCGTCAATAATGACTTTTCCCATCGATCACATACGATAGTTTTATTTAACTAAAATAATTTCTAAATGAGTCTAGATGGGAAGAGTCTCAAATAAAAGCCTTGTAAAACTACATTAACTATGCGAAATTTTATTCTGCTCAAGGTATCATTGCAAAATAAAATATAGGTATTCATGTAGCTTTCCCAAAAGAGAGTTTTAAGACATTCAATCACAAAAAAAAACTATTATGGGGACGATATTTCCGATTATTTAAAATAACTAAAAATGAACCTTCAAGCTTTTAACACCAAGCACACAAAAATAAAGAACAGGTGAAAGACTATCGAAAGCCTTTGAGAAGGGAATTAGGACTACAAGAACTAAAAATTTAGGGTTTTAGGTTTGCTCGATTAAAAAATGTGGAAAATTTAGATTTTCTAAGAAACACATTATAAGCCTGGAAAAAGATTTTTTCACAACCAATCATTCCCCAAAAATTTGAGAGAAAACTACATTAAGTCGTTTTGAGGCCAAGAAAAACGCGGTGTTTAAATAAGCTGTAACTAAATTCCCAAAATTCAGATCATTTTAAACTGATGGTGGAGTTTAGTTTTCGAAATCTGGGTAATGTTCCTTGTGAGCCTCTCTCCCGCAAATCTTTATTCTTTTGTTTTTATATAGAAATCGGATGTAGTGTGTGGACAACCAACCGCTAGTTTGGGCCAGTTTGAGTTTAGTGTTCTTGTAATTAACTCTAGGATATTATGTATTTTAATTCGAAATATCTTTTGTGTATTCAAATTAATTTAGCATATCGGAAATAGCCAGCGCTCTTAGTTAGATAAGCGTCTACATTAAAAATAGGAGGCCGTGTGTTAGAATCGAAAGTGGCTCATTAAATTTTTCTTTCCGTTTTAAATCATGTACGTTCGTATAATAGAATACTCTTTTTTATATTTCAAACAAACCAACCTTTTTTAAGAGCTGGAATATCTCGTAAAGCGTTTTCTTGCTGATCAACATCTTCACTTTTGATTGAATGTTTTAATTTGTTTATCTTCTGAGTGCGTTTGGATTTGATAGGAAATTTCCATATCTTTTTTTTTAAACTGTGTCTTTTATAGTTTGAGATCTTTTGTTGGATAGTATAGTTCTCATGGTGAGGATAAGTTCGGTGGGACGATTGGTTGCCAAGCTTTGAGTGTTTTCTGTTGCCAATATGTTTATGGTTAAATATGGGTTTGAATTTTTTCATTTTTAGTTTGTAATTTGGACTTACACGTTTTTTAATCGCTTTGTGATAGCCATTAATAACAGGAAAAACTAGATTCTTAGGTATGACAGGGGGACGGATATCAAACAGATATTTATTTACTTGATGCTGAGAGTAATTACTTTGTTGATTATGCATTTTATGATAAGAACGATTGCCACGATGAGAATCTTTGAAATGGAGAGAGTGAGAGTGTTTGTCATGGTGATGGTGTCTACCATGATGACGGTGTCCACCGTGATTACGGTGTCGCCTATAATGCTGATGTCGTTTGCCATGATGATAATGCCTGCCATGGTTAGGATACTTTCCATGATGCCGGTAGCTGATAAATTCTTCTGAAGAGTTAGCTGTGCCAGTAACGGCTCGGGTCACAGGAATACACTAAAATTATAATCAGATACTTTACTCATAGAAAGAGAATATTGATGAAAGCCATGATTAATACAGAATTTATCTTTTTTTTCAAAGAACATAATGTTTGGTGAGAATTTTTGAAAGTAAACTCGAGTTTTCTTTAGCGGTATGTTAGAATTTATTGTAGTAAGGGAAATTGTTATAGTGTTTGATTGGTGATGAAATCGGTTGGTGGAAAAGTTTGAGGATTAAATATCGATTGATTCTTGGGTAATGTAGAAGTTAACAGATTGGTATCTATGTGTTGAAATTCTTGAGTAGGGTTTAAGAATACTTCGGAGTTGAAGGGAAATTTTTTGGTATTTTAAAATGATAAATTGGGAGAAATTTAAAGTGTAGAAGGGTTAGTGGAATAGAAGCTTAATGTAGATCTAGGGTATATTGACGTTATAAGTTTTTGTAATGAAAGGGTTAGGCTGATGTTGGTTTAGAGAGTATTTGACAGGTTTTTAGGATTATTATATCGAGCGTTATTTTGTATTGCTTTGGTTTTTATTGGGGATCTTTTAAGTTTCAAGGTAATATTAATGTAAATTTTTACATCGACTGTTAAAATTCTAAACATTTTTTTTGATTTTAAAGATTTGTGGCAGAAATCATCATTGAATATCAAATAATTGGTTAGCATCTTATACATTTATTTTTAAAAAATATAAATAAATATAAAAAAATAAATAATTTTAGGATATCTGAAATGTAATGGTGATGGTGAATTTATGGTGAATGTGAAATTAAAAATGACGATGATAATAACGACGATGATTTCTAAATAATATTTACAAGTCTTACAGGTTTGTTGTCATGCGTTAAGCACATCTTTTTTACAATTCTATTTTTCGGAGTGGAATGCTTTTCTTTATCATGATAATTTAACTTCCAACATTCGATTTCTAATAGCGTTGCACATAACAACAACCAAAACAGGTGCATCTTTATGTAGTTTTTAATTTGTATTTTCTTTATATATCTATAATAATAGCCTTGACTGTCTTATTTTTACAATTATTTTACCGATTTCTTACAGTACTTTACAAGTTTTTTAATCAAGCATTTTATTAGGTCTCCGCTATGTCAATTTCCATCAAAAGAACAAAAACAACTTAACGGACCCGAAAATAACCTGAATGAACGATATCAGTATTTAAAAGATTTTCATTGGTATGTTTTAAAAAATGATATCGCTTTTGATTGATCATTTTTAAAGAATTGGCGAATCTGTAATAACAAAAATAATAACAGTCCAATAAAAATTTTAAATACAAAATTTGATAAAAGATAAGTAACAAACAGCGTAGTTGGCAAGGCGTCGAACTACGAATCGAAAGGTTACGAGTTCGACTCCCACATCCGGCGAATTTATATATTTTTCATGTTATCTTTGAGTTTCTGAGAAAAACTTAGAATATCAGGAAATATTTTCTATATATAAATATTCAATGTATTATATTTTAATACAGCATTACATATACTAGCTGTTTGCCCGCCATAAGTTGGCTAATTTGTGCATATTTTAGGTTGTGGCAATCATAAAATGGAGTCTAGAATTAAATAAAAACAAATATATGTAAACAAATTTCATTGAAAATACTACACTAATGTTATTGTTGCTATAAATATATTGTGTGCGATTTATTGATAAAGCGTCCGTGTTATAAAGGCGTGAGTTTTTGCCTTCCAAAAGATAGACCCCGGGTTCGATTCACGGCTGAGGCATGTTTTGAGTTTTTTTTTCTATCCGCTTTTCCAACATTATTATTGAGATTAATGATTATAATTTATATTGTATACCGGCCAAGATTTGGCTGGATTTTTAATAATAAAATTATTTGAAATAAATTCCCGTAAGACTGCAGATAGACTAAACTTTACGTTAAATAGGCGATATTAACCAATGAAAGTCTTCAAAATTTTATTCAATCGTTGAGGTAGATATGCTTTAACGCTATGATGTTTATGATGCATATACATTATAAATAAATATTACAGCTAAAAAGCAAAAAGTTAGTAGAAATTAAAATTTGTAATGAGAATTTGAAGGGGTTCTTGGTGAATAAAAATCATCTGCGAAAATTTAGTTTAGTACAGTTCATCGAAAATCGTCTAATGAAATTTCATTACAACAAATTGGCACAAATAATCGCTAAAAAAATATGAAAATTTCCGGCTCCTTTGAAAAAAATTCAACTTTTATGGCATTTAAGATCGATTTATTGCTAATTGCACAAGTCTTCGCTGCTATTAACGGTTAATGATTAACAAAGCAATATAAATATATGGCTTTCACATATTAAACATCAACTTTACAAATTTTATAATTCATTCATTTTATAATTTCACGAATTCCAGCTTTTTAATAAATAAAACAGAAAAAAACAAAAATGTTTTTCGCTCGAGCGTTGTAACAGGCGTAGAAATGGATTTTCGAAATGAAAAATAGTTGCTGAAAAAAAAAGTTATATAATGTATTGCTTCCAAGAACCACTAAAAGTGAGGTAAAAATGTGAAAGATAACAAAGATTTTAAAGTTTATGAGTGAAAAAAAAAAAAAGATAGAAGAGCAAATAACTCCAACTTTATGCCACAACTTAATTGATATGCTATCATTTATTTAAATTATGTCGTTTTTTTTTCTTCTAGCGTAATACAAGCTTATCACCATCTTTGCATGGTTTCAGTGCTGGACAAATGTTACCATGACTACATACATACAAATTTAATTAAGACTAAAAGTAAATTGTAGTCTCGAAAATTTAATAGGTTTGTAAATGGCATATGTGAATATGGCAGGTGTCCAACCTATACTGATGAGTTGTTGAACAGCGAAAACTTGTCTGCAGATTGATACATACATTCATATGCAAAAAAATATGAATAAAATTTATAAAACGAAAACCCAAACTTTGTTAATAATTATACAATTTAAATAATTCGATTCAAAACATTAAAATCTCAAAAATATATTGATCCAAAAAAAAAAAACTATGCTTACTTCATCAGCCGAAAAAAAAGTTAAGAGTTTGCTTCGCAAAGTTTCAAACAAATATTACAAATATCCTTTGTATTATCATTTTTCATAAGCATAAATATGTACTCAACCCTGCAATATATGGCGTTTAAGCCTTGGCACCAGTCGAAATACTGTTAAAATTACAGAGCTTGAGCTAAATTAAACAAAATTAAAAGTTATAAAGGAGGTATTAAAGAAAATCAGAAATTAATCGCCTTAACCCAAAGAAAAACATACCCTTATTTAGCGCTAGTATAGAAAAATACACCCTTATTTAGCGCTAGTATAGAAAAATACACCCTTATTTAGCGCTAGTATAGAAAAATACACCCTTATTTAGCTCTAGTATAGAAAACATTTTTTTGGTGCTGCTCACGAAATGTGGACTTTTTCCAAACGCCTTCCAGCACCAGATAGAGATCTGACACTGACTTTTCGTGTGAGGTAAAAATTGGAGAAAATATCATATATTTAAATATTTGAAATAAACTGAACATTTTCTGTCTTAGCCGAGGGTACAAAAAATTAATTTTCATTGATCACCAGACAAAATAATACCATAATTTTTGTTCTTTTGATTTAAATGTGAAGAAATTAATAAGATTTAAGCGTTATGATGAATGACAGGGATGCGTGGATATAATTATATAGATGGTATAGATGAGATTTTGTAGATGATGATGACGATGATGACGATGATGACGATGATGACGATGATGACGATGATGACGATGATGATGATGATGATGATGATGATGATGACGACGACGACGATGACGACGACGACGACGACGACGACGATGACGATGACGATGATGATGATGAAAAATTCATGTATTTTGTTGATCAGATTTCATCAAAGCTTTAGGATAGTTCGGTGTATTAAAAAAATATAATTTCAACTAGAATATGACTTAATTCAGTAATTTATAATAGAATACTTTCCTAAGCTTTTTAAATTTCACGAACTTTTCAAGTTAATAGTTAACAGCCATCCCATGTTTTATTATTTCTCACATATAAATAAATATTTACAATTTCTCTAATATATTAAATGCAGAAGTTAATAAACTTAGTGTATGATTATTACAATGTCACTATTTTTTTTTCTCGTATTTATATCATTTTCGATATATCTCCAGCAAAGACACAAAACACCGTTCACGTCATGATAAGACAAAATAAATATTTACATAAAACTATTTTGACACTTATAAAAAAAACATTATAAAATTGATTAGTAAGCGCAAAATTGTAAAACCTCGTTTTGAATTACAGATTTTCCTCTTTTCTTAAGTTTTGTGGACTCTTGGCTTAATAGCTACTCATTTACTATTATTCATCTATTCGTTCGTCACCACAATTTCTCTAAGTAACAGTTTAATTAATGATTTTTTTAAACTTTTTGTGGGGAAATTTTATCATAAGGTTAGAAAAATAAGGGTTCTAAATTAGTGTTAGAACTGATTTTTTTCGATTAACGTCCCAGTTTCAGTAATTTTAAACGTGTTTAAAATTTTTAGCCCAATCATGATGTTTAAAAAAGTAAAAAATCATGTCATGACTTTATAAATCATTTTTGGTGACTTTTCGAGAGAAAACTTGCTGTCATTTTTGTGTAACTTTAAAAAAAGAAAATCCTAACGCTTATATAGCTCATAATCCCGAAAAGTCAGTCTTAATTTTCTTTCAAATGCACACATTTATTTTTCTCGCAAATTTTTGTAAAATAAAATTCTTGATAGTAGAGAAAATCGATTCCTGGACATTTCCCCGACTTCCATTTCCTTTACTGCCATTTCCCCCCGAAGACATTACCCCGACACATAACTCCCCGTCTGCTATTTCCCCGAATGCGGGTCAACTACTACAAAACTTTTTCTAAAACTAACTAAAGAAACTTTTTATACCAACTTTGTTTTTTCGGTCTTTTTCATAAATATGCATATTTTAGAACTGTTCAGAACAAACATTATAATGATCAGTGCATTAGCCTTTGTCCTTTACTTTACTAGCTTTACTAGCTTTTCTTTCAAAGTATGCTTTATATATGCCTATAATATTCAACATGAGATTTTTAAACAATGATGATCCTTGGCTTGGGTTGCAATTGCATATGATGTTAATCACAGAAGTCACAACTACGAAGTCCAAAATGTGGCAAAGGAGTTCATCGACAAGTATGCAAAAACACTGGCGATTCCAGGTAACTGGAAATGTTTTCTTAGTGTTGATAAAAACAAAACTGAGCTGTTTAAGCTCATTGCAAAAACTGTAGTTAAAATACAAACCGAAAAAATGATCTTATCGACGTATGATGATTTAGTCATTAAAAATTGCAGCAACAAATAGGTATCATAAAGAGGTATGCCTCCTCATTGCGTTGAAGAAGCTGACTCGCGAATATTTCTTCAGGTAAAAGAATCTAGTCCAAACTCACTTTAAAAAATTCGCCATTCGCACTATAGTTACAGATGTCTTCAAATCAAGAAAACAACTAAATGATTTGCTATTTATTAAAATTAGATGTTAGTACATTATTATAGACCATAAAGAACAAATATGAACTCAGGACTCAACGTATAGTTTTATTGATCTTTAATGAAGAGTTAAAAAATTATTGATATTGACTGTCACCAAATATGGACTGTTACCAAATATGGACTGTTACCAAATATGGACTTTTACCAAAGCAATCCAATGAAAAATTAGAAAGCTTAATTGTGTCGTCTAAATATTAAAATTTAGAATTAGAAAACAATTTAAACTAAATAATCAAACAAAATTAAAATAAGTAAACGACCCTAGATTTGATAACAGAGATAGTACAAGAAAGGTCGAGGCCTGGGATGGGCTATGTATTGAATATAATACGTAACGAAAAAAATTTTTTTATTCAAATTTTGAATCCAGAAAGAAGTAAGTAAGTAAGTAAGTATTTATTCTGCCACAAACAAATATACATTAGCTATGAAAATTACAAGACAACAAAAAAAAATAAATAATAAATAATAATAAAAGAACACTAACATAAAAACAAATGGTGGCAAGGATAGGCACAAAAATTGTTTGTCACAACAATTTTCCATTGTGGTCCTGTTACACACAAAAACAGATTAAACCAAAGCATAGTTAAAAAATTTTTATTTTGAATTATCTATATTTTTTATTATAAGAATGAAGAATGAAGAATTATCCGATTAATCCTAGATTGAATTTTCTTTTCATAGAGCTAAAACTAACAGATTCATACAAATGACTTTAATCTGAAGAAAAATTATTTTGATGCAGAGTGGCCTTAACTTGTACTACAAAGTATGCTAAATGAGATTGAGGTATTTTTCATGTACGTTCTAGGGTATTTTTTTTACCAGTTGAACAGCTTGAGCATTTAATGTTAGTAAGACTTCGATAAGAGTTAGTTTTGATAGATTAAAGATTTTAAGCGATAGATTTAAAAAGAAACTAGCGAATCCCAAAATAGTTTCTAAGATTGAATAGAATAAATAGACAGCATAATTGTATTGGATCGACTAGAAAAAATACTATGCTGGAAGCATGTATTTACAGAACAGTTTCATATGATAATCCAGATATTTTATTAAAAAATAAGTTTCACGTGATTTTTGCCGGAAAACAAACACAACGTCAAACGAAACTTTTTTCAAGCGTTGGTATCTTTAGAAATAAACAAGTTCTGAATTTTTGTGTAATACAAATCTATTGATCGTCTGAAGTCAAAATGTAACAAAAGGATGTTAATGGCCGCTCAGTTTTGAGTTACTCAACAGGGCCCCTACAAAAAAATATTCATCGAATGAGTCTAATTCTGACACGAAGCAGAATTTTCTCTTTTTATTGAGATTCAGGGGCAGAGCCGATAAAAAATTTCACATATTTGGCTTAAAATAAATCTGAAATAAAATTAATAGGTTTTGCATGACATATTTTATTCGGAGGATGTCTATTGATTTTTTGCAACTAAATTAAATACACCAAACAGACAGAAAGAAGAAGTTTGGAAATAAATTTTGGAATAATTTTTCCAATAGCCTAATTGTTGAAAAGAATATATTATGTAGATAAAGAGGCATGGTTTTAACAAAAAATATCTCACGTAAATATATATAAACTTGACGCAAAAAATCGCCTTATGTAAAATTCCCGAAAGTATTATACTAGCTTTTTCTTCCTTTTCTTTTTGTTGTGGTAGGGATGATTCTTCAACATCAAGTTTTGCTGCTTGTTGTTGGGCGAAAATTAAAAGACTGTTTTAATTAATTTGTACTTGCTTTAAATCGCTTTAAATCGCTTTAATGACCAGATTTGTGAAATAGAAGTTTTCTAATTTTGCAATGTTTTCCACATGCTATTTATCAAATTTTAAAGTCTTTGACTCAATAAAATTCAAAAAAAAAAAAAAAAAATGAGAATGTTTTATTTATATTTACAGCCGTCTATACTCGGACGTGTTTCGGTGCGAAGTTTTTCACACAAGAATATTTTCTTGACTTTTGATGACAAGCATATCTTTCAATAAACTTTTTGAAATATTCTACTCTCATGGTCCATATGATATTGCGCAGTTTGTTTAGTGGGGTGTTTTTCATGTTTTTATTGCCGATGTATTATTGGTAGTCTCCTCAAAAGTACCAAGAAGGTTTTCTTAGAGTGGGGAGAGAAGGAAAAATTAAAGTAATTACCAAGTGGTTGAAAGATAAGCGGATAAAAAGTTTCATTTTAAGCTAAAAATAGTTTATAGTGCATTATAAAAAAGAAAACTTTAAAAAAATTTTTTTGAAAATAATAAGACTTTTGACACCTTTTAATTCACACCTTAGAGAGTTCCAAAGTTTAGGACCTCTGCCAGAGGTAGAATGTTCTACCTGTTTACAGGAGTTGTTATTGAATAAATGTTTTTCTATGCTTAGATCACAAGTTAATATTGGACTATTAAGTTCAAAAATGTGATCAAAACTTGAGGGGACATGTTTTTTAGTAACTTTGAACATAAAAATCAAGACTTGGTGGATATTTAAGTTGTAAATGTTCAGAATTTTTAAATACTCCATTATACGTCTTTTTTTGTATGTTATCGTTTTGCAGGTGTGTTTTTGAAGATTTACTAATTTTACTAGTTTAGTTTTGTGGGTAGCCCACACAATATTAGCATATGAAAGGTGATTGTATTGGAAAGAGTGTCATTAAATTCTTTTTTACGTTATTTCATTAATAATTTGTCATGTTTTTTTAGAATTACACTTGTGTTTGTTTATTAGTTTTGAGTAGTAATCAGATTTGGCTTTTTTAAGAATTTTTTGGAAAAGATTATTTTTATTTTGTTATTTTGATGAATGGTTGAACTGGATTTCAAAAAATTCGTATAAAATTTTTGTTTTCTTTTTGAGGTTTTTTTTATACCATTTGTTATCCAAGGGTTTAGTAGTTCTTTGGATTTAAGTGTTACTTCAGATAGAATACTAATAATAAGCAACTCCATTTGCCAAATAAAACTTGCAAATCGTCACATGAACGTCACATGAACGTCAACTAACAAACTGAGCGAGTCGCCGTTGCAATAAATAATAATTGCTTTTGGTCTACAAGTCTGGACCTGAGTTTCAACACTTGATTTCTGATTCTGTCATATGTCTGTCATCTGTAGTTTTTGAGAGTTATGTTAAAATACAACAAAACCCCCTCTAAGCAACAAGCTATAATGACATTGTTTTTTTCTATGTTAGTAAAATACAAGGAAGTCTTCTTGATCTGCAACAAAATTTTATACAGATCTGAGACAGATCGATCGTTGGTCTAATATTAGCATGTTTATTAGTCATTATCAAGAAAAAATTTCTGCTTCAAATTTCTCCAGTTGTTTGCGGAAATGTCTTTGAACAACGTTTTTCCAAAATTTTGTTTTGTATGTCACTACGTTGTTATGGCATTCTTGTTTGGTTAAATACAATGCTCAAAAAATCTTTGTAATGTAATAGATAAAAGAAAAACAAACAAATGAATATCTTTACATTTTTTATTGATTAAGATGAAATATATAATATTTCATCGTTATCTAGTTCCATAGTGCTTTGAAAATACTGATCAACCATTGATGCTGGCAATTCCTGTTTCTACTTCCCAAAAAATTATGCGGGAAAACAAATGATTTTAGTGGTACTTATCGAGTGGCGTTGAAGAGGGCGTTTTTGGTGTGGGCAATTTCCTGTAGTGTAGATTTGAAAATAACAAGATGAATGAATAATAGTTCATTTACGAAAAATAAACTTGATTTTTAATCCTTTGTAAAATACAAAACGTGATGATTTCATTTATGCTCGAATCGAAATTTATCTTTATTTTCTGGTGTGTTACATGATATGATAAAAAATTTACTTTACTGTTAAAATAAGAAACTGTCATTTATTTTTCTACATTTTGTAAATAAAAAATATCTATTTAAATTCTTGCATATTTTTTACTTTTTTTGATTCAAAAAAAAAATTACCTAGGAAAAAAAGATAAGGAAGGCCTTAGAATTATCTAAATTAACTGGAAGAAAAAGGAAATCGCAAAGCAAATACTGTGATGAAGATATATTATATATTTGGTAATATGATATATTACCAAATACCCTGAAGGTGTATCAAAAACAACGAAGTTTTTCAAAAACAAGTGTCCAACAATAAATGAGTTAAATGGTAAGGATAGCCATTTTATTGCTGAAGAAACTCGATGGTTTTACTAAGTTGAACGGATGACGAATCTGAAAAGAACGTGCTTTTTACGACTTCATGGAGACGAACATAAAATTAGTTTTTGAAGACGAGCAGCGGCTGCTAGCAAAGTTTAAATTTCGGATAGCGAAGAAACGAAACAAGTTTACAGTATCATTATTTGAATTGAGAAACATAATATCATAGGGTTTTTAGTGACAATCAGTGATCAAAGTCATAGTCATAATAGGTTCAAATTGGACACATTACCATGGCACGAAAAGGTGGAAAGATATTTGGCATGGCAGGAATTTCCGATAAACGAAATATCTTTCTCACATTAACCCTTATCACGGGAAAAATTTACAAAGGAAACACCAAGTAATCATTACAAATATTGTTCTTCCCACAGGTTTTGTTTTGAACACAAATATCAAGCACGACAATAACACTCAGGAAGTTTTGAAGCACTTTTAAAAATGTCAATCAATACGTCGAAGATCAATGGAAGAAAAAATTGATAAAATTAAAATCCTGATTAAATTTTCACTTTTAATATGAAAGATGATATATAATTGCAGAGAAAAAAAAAGTTTTACGAATATATCCCGAAAAACATTGATACCGATTTCCAAGTCTTTGATTTAATGGTTGGTAAATTGGTAAAACGTATAACGACGGATAAATTCAATAAGTGGTTCATAGCTACCTTGAGAAAAGAGCTAGATACAAGAAAGTCTTTAGACGAAATCAGCATAAAGTTTAAACTTACGGCAAAAAACATCTTCATGCGCAATGGCTAGTCAATATATTCAATGAATTATCTTTGTTTGAAGAAAATTATTCTTGGCGAGATAAAAAGCTTCAGGAATATTTCAGAGAAACAGTTAAAGTATTAAAATACTTAAAAAAGAAATTCAAATTTTTTCATCACTCAGTATTTTATTAAAGACAATGAAAAATTCGGTTGAATATTTTATATAATTTTTATCTTATTTTACACTTTCTAGCTATTTTACTATAACAATTGTAAATTATATAAATATTTTTAAAAATTTAAATATTTTAACTGTAAAAAAGTTTACTTTTTTGAATTCATAAAACCATTTATTTATTTATTAATTCAAAATATATATATATATTCTATCAAAATTTCTATCAAAATGAACTATCGAATGAATTAGAAAAAAAATCGATTTAATTGTCTCATCGAATCTACGGTATTCATGAGATAACTGAATCAATTTCTATTTATATGAGAGGTTATTTATTGAAAGATTAGATTAATCGGTTCAAGAACTTTTAAAAAACTAAAAAGAAATTTGGAGGACCGGGGTATCGATACCAGTACCTCTTGCATGCTAACCATGAGTTTTACCATTTAAATAAAGCTTCTAGACAAAGTATGTTAAAAAGAATATTTTATGACATAGTTCAATTTGCCCACTGTTTAAAAACGACCACCAATCAAATTAGTTGGCATAGCGGCGGCCAATGAAAATCCTTGATTAAAACATGTTCTGTAAACATGATCCAATTGCATGATCCAATCGTTGACGTGCATTTCGCTACTTCACAAACATAAATAAAATTAACGAATAATTAAATTTGGTTAATTTGTTTAAATCCAGGCCATTTTTAAGGGTACTATTATAGAGACTAGCTGTAAACTTGCATACAAGATCCAAATCTTATATAACCTGTATACAATATTTGGCTAATGGGTGTATTTAAAAAGAAATCTTAAGAAAACTAAAACGAAACTTGGAGGACCGGGGTATCGATACCAGTACCTCTCGCATACTAAGCATGAGTTTTACCATTTAAGCAAAGCTTCTTGAGAGAGTATGTTAAAAAAAATTATTTTATGACATAGTTCAATTTGCCAATTGTTTAAAGATGACCAATAAAATTAATTGGCATAGCGGTGACCAATGAGAATCCTTGATTAAAACATGTTCTGAAATCATGATCCAATTGCATGATCCGTTGACGTGCATTTCGCCAGTTCATAGCTTAATTAAAATTAACGACTAATTACGATTGATTGACTAAGTACGATTGACTAACTACGACTAATTACGATTAACTTACTGTATATCTGCCAAGATTTCGCTAACTGGTGCATTTAAAATGAAATTTAAAAAAAAGTAAAATGAATTTCGGGCAACCTGGTCTACGATCCCCGTACTTCTCGCAAGCTCAGCCAACGCTTTACCATTTGAGCAAAAACTACAAGTCAGATTATATTAAAAAAACAATTATTTTATGGCATCGCTCTATTTGCCCATTGCTTAAAACCAACCAATAAAAATCTTTAAATATTTTATATGGTTCCGTTTGCTAACGTGAAAGCCTTAATATACATGAAGTCATTTTATTTTTGGAGGTATGAATTTTTAAAAAATTGTTTAAGAAATTTCCATCAAAGTAACAATAATTTAT
>JAUZNK010037002.1:0-17819 GCA_035046665.1 Euphysa ruthae
GGAACCAGGCCAGAACCATTGCCAAGGACAGGGATGTGTGGAGGGAACAAGTTGAAGCCTTATGTGCCACCTGGCACAAAGTGGATAGGAACAGGAACATGGTCAATCTTGCGCTCCATTGCTGTTTGAAACATTTCAAGAAAAGTATCCTCTTCAATTATCTGTTAAAACGTTGTTTCTTGATTTCTCGTTATGTTTCAAAATATATCCTGGCAGACACAGGTGTGAGCGCCCGTCTTTTTTGTGATAAAATTGAGATTATTATAGAGATGCATACTCTGAATATCTTCAATTGAGAACAATAGAAGATATTCAGAGGTGGAAATTCATAACTAAATCTCTTCATAATCACTATCTTCATCGTGAAAACACTGTTTTCCTTGCTTGCATGGTTTAGAACTGTACTTAAAACTGAATTCCACTTTTAATTGCCACGCTGCAGACATTTTTAGGTTTCCCCTTTACAAAGGCTTTTCCTATTACAATACTCATACATTTTCTAGCACAATAAATCTAGCAGTCTTCCACACTGTATAAGTTACAATTACACACGACTATTCTACTCTACTCTCAAAATATTGTACAGACTCAGGCTATAAAGAGTATGTTTAAACTCATTACTTACCAACGTTCCCATTTAGGGAATGTTTTAAGTTTAGTCCAAAATCGCATTAATATATCTTTTTTAAAGTAGAAATTACCTTTTTTGCGTCTTTAAAGTTTGACATTTAGAGATAAAATATTTTTTTGAGTTTCCAGTGATCACTCGTCCCATCATTCCTAATTTTCACAAAATATTGTCTAAAAAATATTAGTCATCCTGTTGCGACCTTAACTTTTGTAAAATATAAAATTTTTACAAATGTCAGTACTAGAAATCTGTATTTTGTCGATACATTCCACAAACCTTATTAAGCGATCGATAAGTCTCCAGTAACATTGCGTTTTATGCAATGCTTCCAAAATCGGAACGTTGGTAGGATAAAAACACATTTAGGTTTTTGCCAACCAAATAAGTAAGAACAGAATGCCTTTATTAGTTTTTGTATTTCTATCCTTTTTTTTCAAACATTCATACATTCATCACTTGGAAAGCTACAGAGGAGATCCTGATTATACTTCTGACGTCATAGGGAATTTGAATGCTATTCTGATGAAGTTCGAACAAAGAAAATTTAAATAGAAGGTTTATTCGCTTTCATCGAAAAATAATAAGTGTTAGAAAATTTTATGGCACCTCATTTGCTCGATTTTTATCCAAATATCTGTGGCTTTCTGAAGCACATAAAGCAGCCACGTCATTATCATCAGATGGAATAGACTTAGTTATCTTATCACACGACGATGGAGAACTATCAGAAGAAGAATAAATTGATGAAAAAAAAGATAATTTGCCTGCAGATGTCGGTCAATTTGAAATACATGAGTATAAACGTAGCTAAATATGAAGACGACGACGAAGATGTATTTGGTATAACGATGAGTTAAAACCGTTGAAAGAAAAATCCAAAAGTGTGGAATAAAACTAGCTTCTAAGTTATAATTCAGAAGAGGAATCAGTACAACTCATTGAACATTTTTCCTACCAATTAATATTTTTAATAAGCAATAATAAGCAACGGTTAACATCTATAAAACCGTTTAACAGGTTTGTGCCTAACTGTTGTTAGCGTTATGTATGGTCTTTTATGCAAGGATGTAATAATGTAACATATATATATATATATACAAGTGGTCGGTATACTCTGCATATAGTATGAAGTTTTGTATGTAATAAGGCTATGTTACAAGTCTAAGACGAACTTGTCAACGTGTCTTTGTACGAATGTTTATTATAAAAAACGGTTAAAACGGTGACTAAAGTACGTGGATTTGATGCACATGTTTTTTATTCTTAAAAACAAATATTATTAATTAACAACAACTAAGACAAAGGATATTAAAAAATCTTTTAGCCTCGTGATGATCAATATAAATTTCCTTATGAATTAACTAATTATTTCTTAACGCCGCTCTTACCAATACTGAATCTGCAAGGACTGCTTAATCGTCTATCGACTGATTTATGGAGTTTCAATAAATAACGAGCTGTCACATTGTTTTAATACAATAAATTCTATATCTGTTAGAAAAGCTAATAAACTGAAAATCAAACAGAATTACTAACCTGTGGTTTATCCGAAATAAAATTCCGATACCTACTTCAGATTTGGAGTGATAAGAAGGTTTAAAACATTTTATTAGACTAGTTTTTAAAATTCCTTTTTGTTATTCTCCCAAGGTTTTAATCGCTACTCTCCCATGACTCCTGCCTATTATAATTACCTTCCCAGGCTTATTTTCTTGAAACAACTGCTCTCATTTCCTCAAAATAAATTTATTAACTCACCCTTTAACAATATTTATCAAAACCTCTTATTTCTAAACAAGGCTATTGGTAATTTTGGAAAATATACCTTTCTGCTTATGTTCCAACATCAATATTTAAGGATATAGAAGTCTCATTTGAATTTACGTTTACCAAATTTTTAAAATTTATGCATTGAAATTTAAAAGGTAAATTATTTGGATCAATAGGTTGCTTAAATAACCAAGGTTATCCTTCTTCTTAGCTACTTTCGCAACTTTTATTCAGCCAAAAAAAACTGGAAATTTCAAGCATGGTTTTCAAGAATTTTAAAAAGATGCAATCTTTCCAAAAAATTAGTTCAAAGGGTTCAACAAAATGATTAGAAAAAGGGTTCTTCATCAGGTAGGTACCAAAACAGCATTGGCTTATCAGGTAAGTATCACAACAGCGTTGTGAAAAAAAATTCAAAACTAATACGGAGAATTTAACAAACGAGAATCACAACATAAAAAGCAAGTTTTCAGGTTTAATCTATGACTATATTATCGAATAATCTATGGCTGTATTATCGAATAATCTATGGCTGTATTACCGATTTATTTTTAACATCGGTTAATCGACCTTCTAATATTGAAGCTCTGATTTTGAAACCTGTCTTAGTCATAAGCATAGCATTCAAGTCTAATTGCTTACACTAAAACACGAGGAGTTTAATCGTTAGCGTGTTTTGTTTGATAGATATTAAACTCGATATGCAGAGTTCCCAAGTTTACACTTTGAGACACTCAAACTTTAAGCAATATTACTTTAAATTATCGTTGTTGTACGTCTGTGCTTAAGTTAGAGTAAAATTGAAGTTTTTCAACTATATATTAAGCGATTTAAATTCTATCGAAAAAGAATATCAATTCAAAATAGAAGTAAACCCCATGAAATTTGAAAATATTGAGAGCAAAGTCATGAAAGATATAGAACAAAAACAAAGCCTGTTTTTGAGGGAAATTGTTTTAAATCATGCATGTCCCATGTTTAAAATGATTGAAAGTATATAGGCGGATGTCGGCATATTTTAACAGACAACGTACAATAAGGATATTTGAATCAGCATTCTTTCTCACCTAACCGCATCTCTCCTAGTCGTTTCCTTAACGCAATATTGCAAAGATTTTTTAATTGGAAAAAGACGTGGAGTTATAAGATACTTCCTTTTGACTTTGAGAAAGAAAAAAATTCAGGTAATAGATGTTGCTATTTTTAAACACAGGAAATCTGAATTTGCTTGGTATATTTTTTAATCAGATCTTTTTTAACACATTAATCTTATCAAATACTATATCAAGATAATAATCTCAGTAGTAAGTCCTATTGCATATGTTCAACTTTAGTTTGCAATCAAAAATTATTTTAATTTGCATTTTCCGATGAATTTATTACAACAAATACAAGATAATTCTGATAGCAGTTTTTCTATTTTAATGATCTGATATTACCGGAATTTTCAGAGTGTGAAATAGGAAAACTGCAGAAGAAGTAGGATACTGAATTCAATGGTTAACTAAGCGAGTTTGAGTATTCATAGAATTCCTGATAATCTTTTTTTATATTAACCTCCGTTCCAAATCTTTATAAACCCACCCAAAGCTTTGTTTACTAGTTTCTTAAGACATTAGTGACTTTTCCTTGGAAGAGTTTAGTTATTGGGACAACACATTCCATGAGTCTTAATTGAAAGTCTAAATTTTGGCAGTGAATTTATCAGCACATGGTAAAACTTAATGTTTTACTGCAACATGATTATGTCAAACAACCTACTTAGTTATGAACTGATGATTTATAGATCCAAATTCGCAAAATGATCAAATAAATGGTTAGAATTCAAATAAATTCTCTTAACAGGGTATCATTTCCCTTTTTCTTTTTAAAAATGGTTAACAAAAAAAATTTGTAATATTGCCTTACAAGCACGGTAAAGGAACCATTTTTGAATCGAAGAATTTCGACATAGTCCTTAATATTTTTTTTATTTCGTTTTCAAGCTCAAAATTGGTGAATGCTTGTGCAAAATTTTCAGAATGCTAATAGAATCTACCAATGGCGCAGCTTCATCATACGGTAGGATAGCTTCATGATATGGTATAGATAGTTTGGCCAGGTTTTGAATAAGGTTACCATCACTATCTTTTAAAAGGTTCTGGCTTTATTCCAAGAAGTAATGTGAAAATTTTGAACATTTGAAGAAAATTTCGCTCTTCCACAGAAGTTTTATGGTTCCAACCAATTTGCGTTCAACAACAGCAAAACTATGCTTGTGGATTGCTCCAATTAGATTGTTTCCTCGAACAGCCTTCTCTCCAATTTTCAATGGAAAGGACATAGATAAAATATTCTTTTATATTACAGTCGTGAAGTTCATTCATTCATTGGTTTTATTTACTTTTACATTTACATAATTTTCAAAACTTTAATAAGCATTGTACAATGCGCTTCGTAACATCATTAATTTTTTAATTTGAATCGTATAGATTCATTAATCAATCAATAATTTTCCACTGGTAACAATGCAACGAATCAAATTAAACAATAAAACAAAACTAATAGATCCTAAAAATAAAATAAGAACAAATAAATAATATAAATTTAATTGTTTTTTTACATAGATTGCATCGAAACTAAATTTTAACCGATATAAGTTATCTTTAAATTAATTTGAAAAATTTAAATTCATTGTGGAGGTGATTCAAGGAAAAGAGAACATAACTTTGTGTCGTATGTTACTTTTGTTACCCCTTTTTGGGCGAATTATCTCAATTAGACAACTTTTAAAACCAAATAAGGACTTTTGGTCACGAATAGCCGAATAGATCTTATTCCATTCTTTTACACAATAAGAAAAAAAAAATACGATCTAAAATAGTTTGAATTACAGTGCAAATTAAAAATTTCTACTAATAATATTATACAACATTAGCAAAGATGGTAAATAAAGCTTTAGATAACCAGCACTTTCGCCAATTACAATTCTATAAAATAACTCTATCAAGGAGACTAAAGGATTATGATATAAAATTAGCTTGATTAAACCTTTAAAATATAGATGATGTAATACACTTTGTTGCGTGTTTATATGGTTATTATTCGTTTATCGTTTATCATTCATATATATATAACGACATAATCATCTTTAACCAAAAATTGCATTTTTATTTAAAGAATCGTAACTTCTCATGCAAAGCGTATTTTTTTTTATTGCCAAAAATTTTTTTTTTTAATTTATTTACATTAAAGCCACTAAAAATATATATCTTCTAAGACGTCATTTTAATAGAAGAAACTCCAATTTATACAAAGCACGAAAAATTTGCCATTGCATTTCGTGGCCACCATCTGGGGAATAAAAATGTTGTTATCAACCCCAATCTCTCTGAAATAAAAAAACATTTCTCTTTTTAAGGAGAAATTAAAGTCATATGCTTTTTTCCTCTTGTGATTTTAATTTGTTCTTTTAAAATCTTTTTTTGTTATGGCAAAGGTAGAACATAATTCATTCAATACTCTCAACAGCAAAATTAGGCAGTTTACCAAAATTCCTTCCACATGTTTTGCGTGCTTTGACTGAATTTTTACAGTTAGATAAGAATAATTTTACAAGTTTCGTCCAAGTACGACCAAGATTATACATATTGAAACCGGCCACAGCATCGTCGGTCCAATGTTGCAAACCATAGCCAAGGCATAGTCAACGATAAGCTTAGCATCAGCTGATCAAATTCGAAAAATGCTTTTTCTAATGAAAAATGGCCAACATGGAGCTGGCCTTGTGTCTTTCCTTGCGCCGGTCCTTAATGCAATTTTCAGCCATTATTGTTGAACATGAAGGATGCGGAAAAGATACGCCATATCGGCCTAGAGTCTTACAAGAGTTTGAATGCGCAGATAATTTTCTGCTGTGTCAGGGAAAAAGCCATTCCATGGTATTTCCGCGTCGTTTTTGCAGAACAAAATTGTTCAGTACCCACACGTCCGCGCAGATAATGCTTGCAGGTCAGCGGTGCTATAACTGTAACCTTCGATACCAAGTCTGTGGTAAACTTCTATGAATTGAACCACTTCACTTTATACGATGTGATGGCAGCACTATCATATGAAATCCGACAATCTACACTCGTGGGTGTCATGATTTAATGTGATATATAAGGTGGGTGTTAAAGGTAGATGGGATATCTTCCGCGACTCTACTCTCGAAACTCGTCAGCGGCGAAGAATTCCAGAAAGTGAGGATCTATTTTGCAGCTCAATTTTCGAGCTGCTTGGTAGTTGACACATCCCTATAACTGACGAGACCAGATAGCAGCAAATATTTGTTACTGGATGGGCTGGTACTTGTGCGAAGTTGCCGGCAAGTGACAATGATCATTTATGAGTGAGGCTCTATTGTGTATTTTGTGATAAATTGGCAGTCAAATCAAACGCGTAAATTTAGATACCTCTCACAAAGCTTACAAGTTCAATAAGATTGCCGTTGCGACCCGAAGCCTTACCGGTGAGATCTAGTGTGGAAAGATACTCTTCTGTGACAGAAGAGCCTTTCAGTGGTCAGAGGTATCCGAGTAAGTCGATAAAAAGTTCAATGCGATCTGTGTTATACCCTATTCGAACGACGATGCAAGCACAATATCTACAACTAGGTGGCTAGGCATATTACAGCTCCATAATCCTTCAGTTTAAACAAAGCTTTTTCCGTCTCTTGTTGCTTGTAGAAGAGGGCCCTGTCCATGGGATACAGATTGTTCTCTTTCGCCATACGCTCTATCGTGAAATTCTTAGAAGCAGCGGATGTGATTCTAATAGCGGCTCCAGTCGCTGCTTTGCTGGCATTCAATGTAAACTCTGGCTTGGCTCAAGTTAAGGCCAACCGTAAGGCCATATCGTTTAGTAGCAACCGTTGTTGTCGTATCATCTTCAGGAGCGGGCAGAACTTGACACTTACCCTCTGCTATCACTAGAGTCTGTCAAGCAAAAAAAACCCATATTGGCTTCCCCATTAGTCTCGAAATCTGCCGGGATATCTCATCGTAGCCGTATTCACCGAGATCGTGAGTTAAATTAATAGTCCAAACTAGTAGAGTCATTAAATTAATCGTCCAAACTGGTAGAGTCAATAATAAATTATTGACTCTACTAGTTTGGACACAGAGTCATAGTTCCCAGGAGTTAGGCAAAATTTTTTTTGCAGGAAAAACAAATAGCTTGTTTTTCTTTGTAACATTATACCAGGTGTATGGTATGGTAGCATTGAGTAGAAACACCTCAAAATCTTCTGGAAACGAGAAATTGTCAGCTAGCTTAACTGAGTAGTTTCCTGTGCTGTGTTATTGTACAAAAACAAAACGATTTATTTTAAGGAGAGTAATGAAAGTCGATGCCATTATTAGCTATCCAAGTATGGTCTATTCTCTAAGATATCGTTTTCTGTTTTTTTCAACTCATCGCGTGTGGCTTTAAGTTGTCTTGCTTGGTTTAAAATGTCTCATGCCTCGTCATGACTTACTTGCTCAACGTGCTCCAAACCTTGTTTAATAGCTAATGCCATTTTCTTTTTGCTGTATTTCGTCGTCACTATCTCTTATGTTCAGGTGTTCACCAAAATTTTGAGCTAGCTCATTAACTTCTTCATCGGATGATAGTGGTTAAAAACTTGACTGATTTTTGTTGGTGGCATCGGTAGCATTCTAGCAGCTCGTAGTATTGGTACTTTAGATCTACCTGTTCGAACCCGTAAAAATGGTCGAATTTTCTCAGAAACTTCGAAAAAGCTACCCACTGCTGCTAAAGCATTATACCGAGCTCACATAGAACCTACCATTTAAAACCTTGCGAGTCCTAAACGAAATAGCGGAGAGCTTTCATCATTTTCCTATCTTGAATTGGGTAAATATCGATTTCAATTTCACCGCACTTGTTAGACCTAACATTATTACCTTTTAATTTAGGGCGTATATCGGCGAGCCTTTCCATCTCACGTGTGCAAGGTGACGGACTTAACACTTGCCATATCATAACCTTTAGGTCTATTGGTTAATGCTTGTCTCGCCTTTAAGTTTGAAATGGGTTAATAGAATCTAAAATGGGTTAATAGAATCATCACCTAGTGATGACGGCCAGGAGAAGATGTGACTTTTTTAATATATCAGTACTAATTTAAATAAAAATAACTTTCGAACGGAATTCCGGGTACTAGATACTTGCATACCAACGCATCCAGCGAGGAGTTCCATGTGTGGACTGAAAATATGCCGCAAAACAACGCTCATTCAGGACCTCCTACTCAACCCAAAGTTTCAATATAAAGCGCTATACCTTTATGTTTACCGGCCGTACCAACCAGCGTATTGCATAGCCATAACCGCAGTCAAAGTTCGAGATCTTTCGGTTACGACTTACACTGCTATTCCGGAAGAGCCAATCGTTCGACCCAGAAGAGAAGAACTTTTTCATATTCTCATTTTGGATGATCTGATAAAAAAGTCAGAGCGGTCAAAGTATTTCAGCCCCCTGATTAGAGATGGATAGATAGATGGATATCTTTGTTTGAACTTGGTACAAGTGTTAGTTATAATTACAAACTAATTTAATCAAACTAAGCTTATTAATGTATATTAAAAATTAATACGCATAATAAAGAAAACAACCAAACATAAAAAAAGTAAATATTAAACAAACCAAAATCCAATAATTGTTAAGTTCTGCATATTTTATAGGTGCGACCTTTTCCGTATCAAAATTTTAATTCCATTTTTAGTTCCTAAATTGTTATAACTAGTTTTTCTGAGTGTAGTTGCATTTGATTAAATACATTCGTAACCACCAGTTAGATTAGATGCTCGACGATTGATAGACGACAGCTTAGACCGTTATGTGTTCTTCAAACTCAGATTGTTCGCACAAATAAATATTCGATTGTTCTATTAGTCACTCTCTTAATCTCCTATAAAAACTCGGTATAATATAAATAGAAACCTCTCGCTTCATGCAATCAGAAAGTGCCAATTTATTATAATAAACGAAAATTTGTTGGCAAATAAAACAACATAGACACAAATCTAAACAGAAACAAAAAAAAAATTTTTTTCCGAAATGCCTATTTTTTTACTTAACATAAAAAAACCAAAGTATTATATGTTATATCAAATTTGTAATTAGAAATATGAGTGATGTTATTCAATCGTAGCTAATTCAATTTGAAATATATAATGTATTTTCATGATGCTTGTTAATTCTTGTAAGAAAACAAAGAGAAAAGGCAAGTAACAACAGAAATATACCATCACTATACATACAAAACATAGTAATATGTAAACATAGTCGCAAAAAGAAATAATTAAAAAAAAAAAAAAAAAAAAACTAAAACCGAATGAACCATTGCTTATCTAATCAGTAGATTTATAAATGCAGTCATTGGGCTAACGAATCATTCAATCGGTAGACCATCAGATTTGAATACATCTTGGTAAACAGATGTATCAGGATTATTTTGAATCTTAGATATTTTCAACGATGCATCTTTGAACAGTGATCTTTAGAAATTTTAAAACTCACAAAGTTAAATACTTATACAATATAATGAAAAGGATTTCTGATTAGCATATATTTGGATCAGTGTATTTTTGGTAAGTATTGCGATTAGAGGTATTTTTTCAGTTGATAATTAAGATGAATTGGATGAATTAATCTTTCATCAGATAGCCTTTTGATAAATCATTGGATGTTTCATTTTACTATCAACAGATAATCCTTAGGTTAGTAGATGTTTAAATAGTCACACCTTTGTTCTTTAATAATGGCAAACGCCACCATGTAATAGAAAATAAAGCAAATCGTTAATTAAACAAAAATACGAAAATAGAAAATAAGAATTACAGCTATTCAATAACACGGGAGTAGAAAATAAGAAACAGTTTATTAATTAATTAAAACGAATAACACGATGATATAAAATAAAACTGAAATGCTCCAAAAACAGGAAGTAATAGTAACATAAAAAACAAGACACATTAAAGCTTCTTATAGTGTTTTCTATGTTCATATGCATAATATTGATCCGGTTTTCTATACATTTAGTCTTTTTATCTAGTCATGCAAAATGTTTTCCCTTTTTATTTCTAGATTTTATCAATCCTCTATCATAAATTGGCTGATGCTCTCAGCATTTATTTTGTCAGTATTTACACGAGACGTTGACAATCCCACGAGCTCAAAACCTAGGTGAAGATTTTAAGTTTAACTGAGTAGAACGATCATCGTTTCAATTTCAATCATCGTTGAGTTAATTCAAGTCAATGGTATTTAATTTCAGGTGTTTATGCTGAGAATAAAGTGTTTCCATGTTAGGTTATCCTAAACTTCAGAGTATATGCTAGCACCCAAGTTTTAACATTTTTAGTTTATCAACATATGATGAATATAGTCAATATATTTTTTTTTATACACGTATTTTTCTCAATGGCTGAATTGAAACTTTATGCGAGTGAGAAATCGGAAATTTTCACTGGTATATAGCCTAGTGTAAATGTGGGTAATACTATGGTATTTGTCTTTAGTAATCTCAACGATAGCGACCTTGTCATACTTGTCTAAATACAAATATGCCTAAATCTGCTTGTATGATATTTCCATGTTGAAAATACTTTTTTGTAGTACCAATCACTTATGATTAGATTGCTCAACCACCAGTTTATGTAATTTAAAAATAAACTAACAGCAGTTGTCCCACCCCATTACTCCATAATACCAATTATGTCAATAAATGTGTACCAAGTTCTGTGATTTAACCCTTGTGATTTAAAGTAGTTATGGTTATAGCACGTGGCCCAAATATAACTTTAGTCATTGGCTTATTGCTGGTTTTATATAATAGATTCACTAAAATGTCTATGTTTTAGCAATTACGCCACTCTTACCTGCATAATTTTGCGGGAAACTTCCGTTTCAACATTTTTGAACATAAATAACATAAGTCCTAAGCATCCATCTTTTGTGGGAAAAAAAGAAAAATTGTGTGATCGGTGTGGGGAAATTTCGAGCCTCACGATAAGGCCAAATCTCGTAGTTTATTTCGTGAAAATCTCAGGCATACAACTGGTATAGTTTTAAGGACCCCCGAAAAATGTTAATAAATGTATAGATTCGGCTTGATTTATTTGTATCGTGAAAGGTGTGTTAACTTTATAGTCATAGAAAGTTTTCATCCATTTTCTCTTAATAAAAATGCTCTAAATTTAAATAGCATTAATCTTTACACGTACTAAAATCCACGAACCTGGGTGTAGGGCGTGTAACTGTTAATGATATAACATATGTAGTTTGTGAATATGATCTCTAAAATTGCAATTGATCTAACCAAGTATCTCTTAACGCTTGATATTTATACCAAATATAAATTTAAATGTTACTATATACAACAGCTTCGGCCTCGAATGCTGTTTTTCTCGAATTTATCGCTATTTCCAATAATTTATAAGTCCAATTGCTCTTAGTAGAGATTTCTATAAAATTGGTGCTTGCTATTTCAAACTCCGATATTTCAAAGTTTTTGCTATTTTTAATCCTGCTAATCTTTTTGCTATCAGTCTATCCATCAAAACTACCAAATCACCATAACTTAACAATATAACCTCTTCTTTCAAACTAAAGTATAGGTCATTCATAGAGGTTTCTTTATAGTTGACATCTTACAATTTTCAACATTTTTTCAGTTTGACCAAAGTAAGCAGTTTGGAATCTTTTTAACTATTTTGTTCCTAATCAAATTATTTCATTTAACTAAATTAGACCTTCATAAATCTTTGGTTCTTCTATCAGTTTTACTTTGTTGTAAGAAAGTTTAATTACCATCTAACTATATTATAGAAGCCAGTGAATTTAGTCAAAAAACTTCATTTCGCTTAGGTTTTTTGAAGTGAAAGAACTTATCGATGCACAGCTTTTTTTTATTGCTTTCTTTTTGAAATGCATCAAAACAGAGAGAATTTTTCTATTCTCCTTTTGTTTGTCTTCATCATTTTTAAGCTCATAATATCAAAATAAAAAAAAAAAAAAGGAAAAAAAGCACAATAAAGATAATGAAATAGAACAAAATTTCTTAAACGCCATTCTAAGGGCGTCCATCATGTTTTACAGATTCATTTTACTTGTTTTATAAGAGGATGTTGAATCTAATCCAGGCCCTGCTCAAAAAATCTTGCTAGGAAACGATTTAAATAATGATTCACAAATGTGGCAACCCTTTAGACAAAAGGTTTGCATTTTTTACGCTTAAATATCAACAGAATTTACCTAAAATTGATGAACTAAGACTTATAGCAAAACAGTTGCTTCTTGCAACTGTTGGCGTAACTGATTTCAATTTTTATTTATGATCATTTTATTTCATAACTGAAATTTCCCAATTTTACGTAAAAATAGGTAAAATAGGTAAAAATAGAAATAGGTATATGCTTTGTTCACTATATTAAAAATGATTTAACAATGGAACACCTAAAAGTGAAACAAAGGGTATTAGATGTTCTACTTCGTCTTACAAAATGATATCCACTTTTTTTATATTCTGACTGATACTCTAAATAGTATAGTTGCAAATGAGAAGACCTTTATTTTGGGTGATCTTAACACAAATCTATCTAATGAGCTTGATGTTTACATCCTTAACAAAGCAACAGCACCATCTTCTTCTAACCGGCTTGTAAGTACCGAGAATTATTTTCGACTTTTAATCTTAATCAGTGAGTACTTAAAAGTCCAACAAGAATTACTAGCAGCACTAGTTTAAAATTAAACTTAATTTGCATATTTGATAGAGAAATATTAGTTAAAAACAAAGTTAGACTTAGGGACAAACTCTAAAAACAATTTAAATGAACTTAAGTCTGATGTACAAAAGTTGTTATTTAATGAAGCCAAAATTAATGTTTTTGGTACTATTAGAAAGAAAAAAATACATTTACCTTACAAATAAACTAAGGGAAGACATAGATCGACTTAAAGAACTCTGGAAATCTTCAAAAGATATTGGGCGTACTAAAACTAAAAGTCCACCTTAAATTAAAGTACGTAAAGTTTTCTAAAATTTGATTACTTGGTTCAAGTTTCTCTAACAGAAAATTTAAAGTAAAAATAGAAAAATACTATCTAAAGTATAGCGCATTACATGTGGTGTTCCACAGGGTTAGAACTATTTTCTTGGTCAACTTTTCTTTCTTCTTTTTATAAATAACATGCCACAATCAATAAATCAATCAATCAATAAGCTGTGAGTTACTTCTCTATGCAGATGACTCTTGCCTTATTTTTCAACACAAGGATTTTAAACATATTGAATTTATTTTAAATAAGAACTTTCCAAGTCTTTGTAAATGGTTTGTGGACAATAAACTAATTGTTCGTTTTGGTGCAGATAAAACTAAATGCATTTTTTTTCCTTGTAAAACTAAAGCAAAAACTGCGAACCCTCTTGATATCAACTATAAAGGTATATCCATTAATCAACACACATCTGTAAAGTACCTGGGTTGCATATAAAAGCAAACTTTAAACGGTCAATTGATGGTGCAGCATGTTTTAAATAAAATTAATTCCAAGCTAAAATTTTTATATAGAAAAGGATCTTTTTCAACACCTTATCTAAGACGTACTCTATGCAACACGTTGATCCAGCTTTTCTATGACTATGCTTTTACCGCCTGGTGTTTAAGTTTAAAGAATCAATAAAAATCAGATAAAACTTTATCAAAATAAGCGTATCCGTTTCTGTCTTGACTTAAATAATAAATTTGATATCGGAACTGATCAATTCATAGACATTAATTGGCTTCCTGTTGATATGAAAGTTAATCAATAGCTGGCCATTATTTTAAATTCTGCGTCAACCCTAACTTTAACTACATGTCTGACACATTCAAACTATCTGAAGAACGATTTCATTTAATTGCGAAATAGTAATTTGAAATTGTATGCTCTTCTACGTAGATCAAATTTGGGCAAAAATTTTGTGTCATAGAAAGGGCCCTCGATTTGGAACTCGAATCTGATAATGTTAAGAGCCATAAAACTACAAAACTTTTCCATATAAAATTAAGGATTTATTTCTGATTTCATTTGATAAGGTTTGTAGACTGAATGTCAACAGGAATTAACTAAAAATTTTTATTTTATTTTTTTCTATCTTTTTTTCTTGTGTGTATCGTATCAAGGGATCACGATGGAAATATTGTCATAACAGTCAATTTTTGTGCTTATCTTCGCTTTTCACGTATTTTTTTTTTTTTTTTTTTTTTTTAATTTTGCTCATTAAAATGCTAAATAAATACTTACTCACTTACGAAAAATTGTTTGATAGATTGTAAAAATAAATAGCGGAGTTGGCACAGTGGTAAGACGTTTGACTCTGGAGCGAAAGGTTACGAGTTCGACTCCTACCTCTGGCGGAAATTTATTTCCATGTTATCTCTGAGTTTCTGAGCAAAACTCATTGCGTAATGCAACGTTAGTTCAAACTGGTCGGGTTGTTTGATTGAGCGAATTTCGTAGACGCAAATGGGCGTTCTAAGTACTCCAAGACCCGGCAATTTGTTGGTTCCCCACGTTAAATATAACATTCTCATTCTCTCATATCTACAATGTTCAACTTATTGTTAATAGAAGACTGCTGTTGTTATGCACCTGATGGCAATGAAAAGAATTAACAAGTTTGAAAACAACTTTTTTCGACAGTTTTAATAAAATTTTAAAATTGTGGCTAATATTTCATCAAACTTGATTGGTAGTTTCTTTATGAAAAAGTTATTGAAAAGAACGTAATGCGCGAGTTAAAAACTTATAACTTCTTTTTGTTTTGTTTACGTTTTATTAGTCTTTAAAAAGAGCAAATCACAGCGTAGTGAGAAAAAAAATCTAATCTTATCGGTACTAGCAAATACAAGTTTTGAACCATTGATAGTCAATCAATCAATCACTCAATCATATATTTCGTGTTAATAGTCAAAATATGATTCTTGTTTCAATATTTGCTTGTCGAAATTAAAATTTTCTTAGATAGAAAAAAAGTAATAAAACAGCTTTTTTAATGATAAAGATTTTAGTAACAATAAAGTTTAATAATACAGTTTTTTTTTATAAATTAGCTAACTAAGTACATATAATTTTTATGATAAGGTGTGCTTTACTTAAAAGAACAATCCATACTATTATTTATTTATTTTTTATCAGCGTAAAGACTAAGATCTTTCCTTGTTAGGTTAAAAACAAAAGCCAACATTTTTTAGTGGGTTCTAAAGCAATTTTAAAAGCAATTACTATTTTTTGACTTAACCATGCATATACATTTTGTAATTATTGTTGTGTGTTTTTGGTTAGCAATATATAACCCTCATCAGAAGTACACAGTAAATTTTTAAGTATGACATAATAAGATTATGTTAGAGTGAGTGAGGGCGCTATGTCAGTCGTTTTAACCAGAAAGTCTTTGATACAGTTAACCATGATATATTACTCGAAAAACTAGGATTTTACGGAATAAGAAGCATACCTCTTGATTAGTTTAAAACCTACTTCAAGAATTAGAACCCAATTTACAAAAATATAAGGATACTCGTGTCCCCTAGTCACTAGGTGAATTCATTAAATATTTAATATATAAATATTATATAAATCATAAAAATATTTAAATACGGTTTTACCCAAGGAAGGATCTGTTCTTAGTCCTTTATTATTTCTGCTATATATAAGTGATCTAAATAAAGCTCTTGTCTATCTTCACAAGGTTAAATATTTTGTTGATGACACCAATTTTCTTAACTCTAGTAGTTCTATCAAGGATATATCAACAAAAGGGTAAATTTTGATTTTTCTGAAATTGTCCACTACTGGCTACGTGCTAATCGTATATCCCTCAACTTTTCTAAAACTGACATTATAATTTTACCTTACTTTTACATCACATTTAAATATCATCCGAGAAAAAGTAAATAAAAATGCAGGGCTAAAATTAAATATAAAATTATAATATATATATAAAATTATAATATATATAATAAAATTATATTTATATAATATAAATAAAATTCGACACTATGCTTCTCCCAAAATTGTAACAAATATCTAATTTTTGACTCTCACATATGAGATATGGCTGTATAATTTGGGGTCAGTCTAATAAAAATGCTCATGAAATCATGAAGATTCAAAACAGTAATATTAAAATTATAAACTTTAAATCTAGAGAAGATCACTGTAATGCTCTATTTTCACTCTAAAATACTTAATTTAAGGACTTATTCACACTTAATAACAATCTCTTTGTTTTTGATCGTCTTTGTTTTCAGAGTATTTTTTTCAGTTTTTAGCATTTTTCATAACCTTGCAACTGGAGGTGCTACGATGTAATTTACTAAGCAAATTGCTATGGTTTGATTGGATTTTTTCAATATAACTGTGTATGTATAATGATCTTATCTTTCACTAAATAAATCATCAACTAGATAAATACAAATCGAATTAGATGTCTCATCAGTTTGTCGTTGTACCTCAGCGGTAAAGCATTGGTTTTAAAAGCAGAGAAGTTGGGGTGGGGGTGTCAATTCTTACTTTTAATCAAATTAATAGGTTAAGTTTAGTTATTTGATAATTTATTTAACAAGATATAAGATCGTTATGCATAAATTCCCCGTATAATTATTTATATAATTAATTTTCACTTTTTTGTTCACCTATATAAATTTGCACATGAAACCCCGCTTATTTATTTCTTAGGCAGTCCACATTTTTTTTTGGCCAATAAATGATAAAATAAATATTTTGAATTTAAAAAAGTTTTTAATCAAATAGAAATAGCATTAAGGCTTTTTAGTCATAAAATATCCTAATATCACTTTTTGTTGTTGTTGCTACTGATCAAGAAATAAGCATTGCTAACAGCAGAAATAAAATACTATACACAAGACTAGGTATTTTACACTGCACCCCACCTTTGTTTGAATTTCAAAAGGTATAAATATATCAAAAGAATATTTAAAAATATATATAAATCATAAATTTAGTCAGATGAAATAAAACAAACACAGTAAAAAGAGTTTGTTCTTTATAGTACATAGAATCTCTAATATGAATCTTAGGTTATTCAAATTGCAGTCCCTATGGGCTTGACTTTAATGATCATTACTTTAAATTGATTTGAAATATAAGTTCTTTTTCTCTCAGAGGCTTTTTACTGCTTTAAAAGATATTTAAATAGCTAGTTATTAAAGTGCTGCTTTAAAAAAGATTTCACTTACAAAATTTGGTATTATTATTATTTTTTTTTAAACTAAAGCCAAATAACTTTTTTATGAAATCTATTAAGCTCCATAAAATATTTGAAATTTTGCGACCTTAAAGTCGAAAGTGAATATGAAATGATAGTAAAAAAACATATATATAT
>JAUZNK010037013.1:0-17818 GCA_035046665.1 Euphysa ruthae
ATGTTTTGAAAAAATATTAACTTGATTAAAACAAATATCATTTCTAATGTAACAAGCGACCCCTCCACCTTTTCTGGCGTATTGAATTCTGCTGCAGCTTTCTACTATGATCAATTACCATATGTCCACCATTTTTAACTTTGACTTGCCAACAAGCTTGCCATGCTTTCGCAAAACTTTATTTATCCACTCCTTTGTTAATCTTTTGCTTTAAGTCTGTTTTATCCTCAAGTTTCTTGCACTGTATTTGCCACATCTTGAAATGTGGAGAAAATGCAATTAATTATATATATATGTCAGGGGTGCTTATAACTGGGATTTCTAGTCAAAACAGCAAAATAAAAAGAAGAAAAATCTTTTCAGTTAGAGAACATTACTGTTAGATCAAATTTCAATTTCATTCAATGAATTTTTTGTTCTATGTTCTTCTCACATTGAAAACTTAAAATTTCAGTTCATGAGAATTTCTTTTTGCTCAAGCTAAAATGGCTATTTTTCCTCACAAAGATTTATTTAAAAATCTGAGTATTTGTATATTATCCACCATTTCTCTTTTCCAATGTAAAATTTAGAGTATAGTATACTATGGGAATTGTTTTCTTAGCAAGCATGGATTGGTAATATTATTGGCAAAACAAAAAAATAAGAAAGGAAAGTAGATGAGAGAGAATTTAGAAGAAAGAATGTATTACTTTATATTTAATCAATTCTCTGAGGGAAAATTATCAATAAACCGCAAAATTAATTTTTCGAGATTTAAAAGCAAGGTTGCTACAGATAATTTAAAAATCAAAATTGAAAATGAAATTAATCATTTAAGTGAAAAAATTCTTACCATTTCGAAATTTATACAGGTATTTTATGTATGGCTATTGAATGGTGGTTGCTAGTCCAAACCATAAAGGAGCGCAGTTTTGAGCCATAACATGTAAATACATGTATTCAGGGTTCAGAATGTATTTATTAAACTTTTAAATAAATTTCTTAATCGGCAGGTCTATATTTATAAGATTATTTACTGGTGTTGCTCATAAATTTAAGGTCTTTAGTTAAGGTTATTAAAAAATTTCTTTTTGCATGCATGATAATCAAATTGTATGTTTGGGCAGTTAATCAAACTCTTCTGTTTGAAAAAAAAAGAGTCTCCCATGCTTTTGATGAATGCAAATTCACAAACGTTTAATTTGTATCTCCTAAAAATGTCAATTTGTAAAATTTTCTTCTGCAATCTTTTATCTAGTAATCGAGTCGCTTCAAGTATTACAAAAGGACTGACCAAAATTATCATATGGGCACCTCCTTGTTGTATATAGAACTTTACCTAGCCTGAAATATGCTTTTTGTTGTGAAGATCTATAAGATCAAAAGTCTTACTTCTTATAAAATTTTATCAGTGAATTATCTCACTCATCATATAAAAATTTTGTTTTTATATGCCTTCGCTGAAGTTGAAATGGGAATATGTTTGTATCATATTCTGCTGAAAATCTCCGTCTGACATAATAAAAGAGTCTACATTTATTTTGATCTAGGAAAATGAAAGCGGAAGATAGAAATACGCCAGTTATCAAATAAGACATACTCAAATTACCTTTCATCGCCAAAATTAATATATTGCTAGCTGTTTCACATTTAAGCTGAAGAAAAAAAAAATTGTCTGTCCGACATAAAAATTCTAAAAAAAATTGAACGTGAAATTCACACCTTTGGTTAGGTAAACTATCTGATTTGACATTTCAATAAAAATCAAAGTCTCTTGCTACAATTTTTGGCTGCTAAAAATCCTTTAAAGTGAAGACGAAAAAAAAAAAGAAGCTTTGTTTCTGATATCCTAACTATGAATAAAATAACCCTATCTTGCCAATAAATATGATTCCCGGATAGCTGCTCATACGTGTATTTCCAAAATGGTTGATGTAATGATTGAAAAGCATATTCACTTTAAATCATTTGATTCCGTTGACTTTCATATATGAAGTTATGGTTGCAGCAAACAGTTCCGGTCCAAACATGTTTGTCCTTACATCACTTTTTCTCAGCTGCTTTAACGTCACACGTTATTACAATAAAAGGCACCATGGGAAGGGCCTATGGACGGGAATGGAGGCTTTGTCAAGAATATTGTATACCGTGCAGTAATGGTGGGACTCGAGGTCATCAAGACACCAAAAAAAATTTGTGGAATACACAGTTAAAGGTGCATGCTCACGGATATTTTAAATATCCGTATGTGGAAACTATAGGAAATATTGGTCATTTTTCATAGTAATACCTTGTTTGACTTATAATGTGGATAAATAAAAACGATTGCAAACAAATTCTAACCCCAATAAAAAAAAAACTCCCATAATTAAATGTTCTGCTTGCTGAATTAAATGCTTCAAAATTTTATAAACTCTCATTCTTAGGCAGGAAATTACTGCAATATCTAATTTTTTTTTTTTTTTTTTTGAGTTCAAATGCATAATTATGAAGTTTACAAACATAAATATTCGAATCCCTGGCTGCATGGGGATCCATTCTGTCCAAATGAAAATTTGCATAACTTCAACAAATTAAAAAAATTTTTTTTGTTTCAACCTCGTCTTCATTTTGAACAAACTTTTCTGTTTCCTCTTTCATTTTATAACCTTATCAAAATCTTCATTGCTAGACAAATAGACAAAATCATTATAAAAATCAGCTTCACTTGGGTTTAACAAGTAATCATCATATATGTTTTCATAGTAGCATAAATATTGTTTGCTTAGTTTCTTATATTCACTGATAAAACCATATGGTGAGAAATACATTTTAAAAAGGCTATCTGATAGCTGTATATATTTTATCTAACACCAAGTGTCATGGGTAGATCACAGAAAAATCTTTTTCTCAATCGGTACATTTTCTTCTTGCTGCAAGAAGCTAGACAATATGTCACCTTTATGAAATAAGCAACAATTTTTTCAGTAAATGTTCAAACATATAATTATTTACACAAAAGTTCACAAGAAACCATAAATCATGCTTTATGTATATATATTATTAACCACAACAGAACACAAGGTAGTTAAACATCAATTTTTAAATTTTGTCAATGATAATAAGAAACTTTAACAAAATGAATCAATATTTTTTTTAAAAAGTAACTAAAAAACAAATTTACTTTAGGGAAAAAAAAATCAAATATATTCGATGACATGCATTCTTATAAATTACATAATGCAAAATAAAGTTAAGCCATTTGAATCTTAAATAAAATAAAGAATTCAGTGTCTGGACGGATTCGAAATCATTTCAAATGCATAATAAATAACATAGTTATTTCTCTCATTTATATTAGAATTGAACAAAAATACTAATATTCATCACGTTAGTATTTTGTTAGTTTTATAGCTGATATTTTGACAGTTATTTTCACTATTTTTTTCTCCATTATTTTGACAGTTATTTTCACCATATTTTGAGCTTCGTTATTTTTACGCTAAATTCACTGTCTTCTGTAACCATATTTCTGTTAAATCTCCTGTTATAACTTAATTATTTTTGTTATTCAACACAGCTGTTTAAAAATTATTTTATTGCTATGTTTTTGTTATTATCGCCGTTGAAATAAAGATTTTTTAACATAAATTTTTTGAAATCACACTGTTATTTAATATTTTTCTTTAATAGCACACGCTTTAATCTAAAGCCAAGTTTTTAAGTTAATTTTGCCTCTATATGACGGTTTCCATTGTTTAGAAAAAACACTTTATTAAACGGCACTTGATATAGCAGTTTGGGAAGTCATGTTTCGAAAACTGATTTAAATAACTCTTATAAAACTTATATGAAAATCGTATGTGTATTTATGAAACAGGTCAAATTCTAATGTTCTGGACGCTTCTTGCTTTAAAATGTGATTTCTCATAAACTGTTTTTGTTTTAAAAAGCGTCTTTTTTACAAAAAACTTCTTACTTTCAAAAAGCATCTTGTTAACAGAATTTTTTTTCAAAAATGCCTCGTAGCGTCTTATTACTTTATATAAGCCCTTTTGTAAATATCAATTGCAAATTCCATATAGTTTTCTTTTAAATTTTTTACAAGTTTTTTGAGGACACTTTTAGGGACGAATGTGTACCTTGTTTTTGTGGCAAATTCTGTCCATTTTGCAAGTCGCTTACTGGACCTTACAGGGCAACATTTCCCATTGCAAAAACAACTGGTTGAAGGAAGTAAGGATCCAAGAACAACTAAAAAATGCAGAGTTCGCAGTGCACAACATATAAAATTAATGAAAGGTGGACCATTGAAGACAGCATTTACTTGTCACTATTGTCTGTCAAATTCTGAACTTCACCCAGACCCAGACAAGCCCCGACAACATTTTCAGATTTCTATAAGTTTTGAAGGATGTGAATGTTGAAACATGAGAAACAAACATATAATTCAGGATATCTCTTGCAACTTTCATTCCTTTTTTTTCAGAAGTTTGTTTTTGTGAAATTATCCTTAAATTAAGTTTAGGTAAAATTTTATTAAAAAAAAATTTTTCTAACATATTTTTCTCTTTTTGTGGAAGAGAATCAATGGAAGACCATATAAGTTTCAAAATTTTTTAAAAGAAATTTGCGGAAGTTCATAATGCTCATTATGCTAACTAGTATGTTAAGTGGTGTATGCTAAATACTATTTATATGTTTCTTTAAAATTTAAGCATATATCTTATCGACTATTTCAAAAAATATATACCTATTACAATTTATATTAAAAGTATTAAATGTAAAAAAAAAATTTTTACATTTGTTTATAAACATCAATATATAAAGGTTTGCAAAAACATGGCAAGCTTGTTGGTGAAGCAAAGTAAAAAATTGCATAAGGTAATTGATGACAGGAAAAAACTGAAACAGAATTCAACAAACAATGAGTTTTCTTACACTACCAGTGATTAATGTACAATAAAGCTGTAGCTAAATAGGAATAAATACTCTGTCGACAGTATTGAAATTGGTTTTTATTTGGTTTTGATCCTTTGGAAAAATAGTTTAAAAAAAAAAAAATAAAAAATTTATTTTATTGTATATCGCATACATATTGAAATAAAAATATTGTATTTCAATTTAAAATGAATCTAAATTTACCTTTTTTACTGTTCACGCTTTGCTTAAAGACAGCAAACAAATATTATAGATATTTAAGATCATTCAAATGGAATGTTAATGATTCTTTTTTTAACATTTAAATAAAATTCCCTGTGGACAGTATTAAAATTAATTTTGATTTTTCATAAGTATTGTCTCAATTTAATTATTCTCTATTGTTCAAATATTATTAATAAAGAATGGGAAGGTGAGACAAAATATGAAAAAATGGCATGAATTTAGACACAAATTTTGGCCCAAATTTCAGCTCAAAAATCTGCTGAGTCAACAAAAAAAAAAAAAAAAAAAAATCTTCCTTAGTATAATTTTTTTTGCATTGTTGCCAAATGAGCTCCAGCTGCAAAGCTACGCTTACTTTTTTGCTTCCGCAATTATTTCAAAATCCTTGTCACTTTGTTGGTGGTAGGATATGTAATTGATTTTACAGAAAATGAATACAGATGTTGAAAAACAAGTATCTAAGTAAATGTCAAGGGATTAAATTCAACAGTACAAAATAAAAAGCTGAAGTGTAAATAAAATGGCATCTGCAAAGCATTTTCAAGTTAATTCGTTAAGGGGCCACTTGCGGTCATCAGAGCTTGCGGTCATCAGAAAAAAAAGTATACTCACAATGTCAAAGTTGTGAGCAGCTTCAATCAGTTCATTTTCTTCTATAATAGCTTTTATCTTGAGAGCTGCACTTAAAAATCCCTAAGGAAAAAAAATAGTTTTAAGAAATTACTAATTTGAAATGAAAAATTTTTCTTTTCTTAAATTTCTATAATTTGAATGATACACAAAACAATAAACTATGATACAATGTGCGAACAGAAAATAATACAAGTAGTGAACGTATGCATTCTTCAAATGCATAAGAATGAACTATGGGTGATAAAACCATCAATTCAAAGCGTGCACGTATAAATAAGGGAATCTGAAGATAAGGTAATCAGAACACAAGAAGGTAGTATATGATAAAAGAGCAAAACTCGCCTGATCAACTCTTCTACCTGAATGTGGACGTAAAGTTTTTTCTTACTTTTTCATCTGATTTTTCATCTGAATAATGAAATAGCTTCTTTGTTCATCATGCTTTAAATCTATCAAATCCTGAAATCTATCTATATTTACTGGTGTGAAATGCTTTCTTTGTCCTGCTTTTTAAACTTGATTAATATGTTTACAGAAGTGTTAACATCATTTATAAGTCGAGCCAAAATTACCTTAATTTCAAGTTAAAATTGTTTTAAACATCATTTATAGCCCACTCTTCATCATAGATATATAATGATAAAACAAACTTTAAAAACAAAGCACATTTTTATTACTTGTCAAAATGTTTGCAACTACCAAAACAAATGATATTTCTTGTTTTACTTGAACAATTACCTAGATATCTGATAACTTTTTTGATAATTTTTCAGAACTTATTAATGTTTGCAACAATCTTCCAAACAACAACATCAATTGTGCTATAAGCATTCCAAGTAAGCAAATGATTAAAGTTTCAATTTCAGCTCTTCGTCACTGGTTATCTTTCAAAATTAAGAATCAAATTAAGTAAAAAATCGAAAAAGCTATGCACTTCTGCTGCTGCAACAACCCATAATTTTTTTAGTTTATTGTGACAAACTTATATTTTGTTAGTATTATATATTTACCAACATAAGTCATATCATGATTATAAATACAATCTTTTTCTCTACCAAATACTAAGAAAACATGCTTAAACATTGCACGTTAAATCAATAAAAACAAATGATTACACAGGTTCAAAGTTAAGTAGAAAACAGTTAATATAAGACGACTTTGGGAGAACAAAATATTAAATTAGTAATAAAAATTAATAAGTAATTACTAAGTAATTAAGAGACAAGCAAATAAAATTTTCATTTGATGCTAAAGTTAGTTTATAAACAAGCAAAAATTATTAAAATATATTAAGATGTTTGACACCTTTTAATTCACAACTTAGTGAGTTCCAAAGTTTAGGACCTCTGTAAGATATAGAATGTTCTACTTGTTTACAGAAGTTTTTTGGTTTAATAAATATTTTTTACTATGATTAGATCACAAGTTAATAGTGGAACTATTGAGTTTAAAAACAAAAACTTGATAAAAATGGTAATTCTGAAGGAAAGTTATTGGCTTATGAGATCTTGTGGAAAAGTGTGAATTTTGTTTTATCTGTATTTAAGGAAAGTTTGTTATCCATGAACCACACATTAAATTTTTCTAACTCATGGTTCTTGACGTTAAGAAGAGTTTTGATTAATTCTAAGAAAGAAGTTTGTGTTGTCGGCAAAAATAATCGATGATATTATATTGGAAGCTTTATAAATATCATTGAAATAGATTTAAAGTAGTGGACCCAGAATAGATCCCTATGGAAAACCGCATAAAACCTCTTTTAATCCTGAATTTTATTCATAACAAATTGGGTTCTAGATTTAAGACAGCTTTTAATCCAATGATCTACTTTTAAATCCGTAGTAACATAGATTGTCTAGCAAGATATCATGATCAACTGTATCAAACGCTTTGGGTAGATCTAAGACGACCCCTAACAAAAATTTTGAAAAGATTTAGTTATCTGACCAACAAGTTCAAGGAAAGCTTGTTAAGTAGAGCAGTGTTTTTAGAAACCAAATTGCTTATTATAAAGGCTTTTATTAGTAATAAAGTAAGAACAAAGCGTTCAAAGATTTTTGAAATAACTGGAATTAATTAAATAGGTCTGTAGTTAGAGAGAAATGGTAGGTCACCCTTTGCTGTTTTATGAAAACAATATTCATAGAAATATGTTAACACCAGAGCGCACTTCTGCTTTATCAACAGAACAATATCTAAGTAATAGACATGTATTTTACAGATAAATTTTAAATTTTTTCCAATCACCTTGTTGAAATTTTGATATTTTTCATCTTTTAGCTGCCATTTTGAGTAAAGTAGTTGATGACTTGACAGCAAAAAACAAGAGGAGTTAAATTTTATGAGATAAAAATTGTTATGGTTTAGGAGTTTTTATGCCTTTATAAATATGACCAATCACTTATAGTTTAAATCTCATACTTATAAAGCGCACCGTAGTTCATCGTAAGCAAAGCAAAGGAAAGCAAGCAAGCAAGTATTTATTCTGCCACAAACAAATATACATATGTTATGAAAATTACAAGACCAGATAATGGAAAACAAAAAATAACAAGAATAAACGTAAGATAAAAAACAATGGTGGCACGGATCGGCACAAAATTTGTCTGCCACAACAGTATTTCCATCGTGGTTTCATTATACATCACACACAAAAACATAGAGATTGAGTCAGCCAAAGCATAGTAAAAAAAAAGAAAAAAAAGAAGTGTTTTTTACAGAA
The DNA here is from genome assembly GCA_035046665.1 of Euphysa ruthae. Taxonomy (NCBI): domain Eukaryota; kingdom Metazoa; phylum Cnidaria; class Hydrozoa; order Anthoathecata; family Corymorphidae; genus Euphysa; species Euphysa ruthae. Next base: position 8,483 of record JAUZNK010037013.1, read on the forward strand.
TTATGGTCTATATTTATTAGGTCTGCGAACTATTATCCAGAGAGCCAAAAATTTTTTCCTTAATCTTATGTTTAAAAAAGTTATAGTTTGTCATTGATTTTATTTCATTAGAAAGTCTGTTCCATATAAAGGGACCTTCTGATGATAAAAAAATTAAAAAAAAATTTTTTTTTTTCCCATGGTAGATCTTATTAAGGGTGCATCTAGCTTGAGATGGGTTGCTGTGTAGAGGGACATAAAGAGTACAAAATTCAAGTGCTAACTTGCCTGAAGTCATGAAGATTCACAGATATGTTTCTATTAGTGTATACTTTGGTAATATACACTCTAAGTCAATAATGCTTAAAATATTTATTTTCATTTTTCCCAAACAATTTTTTTTTTACATTTTGTGTTTTTTACTTTTCTTTTTTTTTTCACTTTTATTTTGAGTTATGTGGCTAATGATGAAATGATGCTATTTTGAGTTACAATGTAACTGGAGTATTATGTAAAATACAAATACAAATGAAAGGTTTGAATTATTAATAATAATATAAAAATGGGTGTTATTTTTCTTTTTTACAATAATCATGCATGTAATCTTTTATATCTCTAACAAAAAAAAAACTAACTTTATGAGCAGTCCATTCAGGATCTCCACCTGGAATCAGTTCTTCATCAATGGCAAGATCAGTCAATATATCCTAAATTGTACAAAATACATATAATTTTTGGTCCAAAAATAACCATATTTGGACTGAGTACCAAAAAAACAAGTGTTTTAGCAGGTGGCCATATTTTTAAAGAGAAGCGAAAACATCTTGTAGCATCTTATTATTTTATATAGACAGTTTTGTAACTATCAATTGCAAATGGTCCCAATGTTTAATGAACAATTTTTAAGAAAATTTAAAAAGTGCTGATTTTAAACCTAAAATTACCTAAATAAGTTTTTCCAAAAATCTAAAACCATTACTGTTATACCCTAATAGTCCACGGACTTCACAAAAAAAAAAAAACTTAGAAAAAACATATGAACAGTTACTGAGAAAAAGTATTACAGGCGAACGGATGAGCTAACATGGTTTAATTTAAAGGACCCTCTCATCTTCACCAGGAGTCAAGATTCAAAAAGTCAAAAAAGACAAAAAAGAGTCAGATTTTCTATAGGTGCCCATATAAGTCAAACAGTAACAGCTGCGGTTTTTAAAAAGGCTAAACATCAATTTTTGAGGAAATTAAAGACCCCCATCCAAAAAAATTTCAAATTATATAGTTAATATTTAAGGTCCATTTCCTCATTAAGAGGAACTTTAAAGGCTAATAAAATGTCTATGTTTAATCAGTTTGATAAAAAAACTTTAATTTCCTCAAAAAAATTTTAAAGTCAAAATCTTAAAAGAAAATCTAAAATTTTCTCCCTGTGGATACATAAATTTTACATTTAGAACTTTATGAGATGACAAAGATTGAAACTTCTAGCAAGAATTTGAGAAGACTCATATATTATGACCGAGATTGTAACTAAAAATTATCAGTTTAAATCATAAGATATTGGGTAATAAAGAAATATTCTTTTATTAAACAAAATTTTATGTACCTTGAATGAAAGGGTTCCTCTACATGAAACAATTATCGATTCTTTAAAATTATCTACAATCACATTAAAAGGTGGCTGAAATATCTAAAAGAAATTACAATTATCTACAAAAAAAGTTATATGCTGAAATGTTGAAGACAAAATAAATGGGGATACATGTCCCAATTATCAGAAGTATCTTTTAAAACCTTTGAGCGCCAATGACACCAATAAATGCAATCAGATCTGTTTTTCAGTTATTAAAATATTTCAAACTCAGCAACCAATGACATTTATAGCTATTAAAATTATGGAATAAAAGTGGCTGAATGAAATTGCCCAAGTTACAGTGGGGAAATTTTGGAATTTTAACACAAAATTTACTCATTAGAATGCATTAAAACACAGAGAAAAAGGAGAGTTTTACTGTGACTTTTTTCAAAAAAAGGTGCAGGACATAGCAATGACTTAGAAAAAAATTTTTTTTTTTGCATCTACCACATCCACCACAAAGACTTCTTTTTTCTTGATTGTTTTAATTAATTCTAAGAATTGAGTAAACATTTTTGGTATGGGCAACCTTAAGAATCTCAGGGAAAAAATTATAATATCTGATTTATATAAATATCTGATTTATATAAATATCTGATGTTTAATTTCATAAAAAGTATTTTTTCTGTGGATCTTGTTATACAAAATGTATGGATTAAAAACAGTTTCTTCTATCATATAAATTGTGATTTTGGTTTACCATAAGTGTCCTGAATTATAGTTTCCAAACAACATGTGGTTCTTACTAATATAAATTTATTGGCATTCTCGTTTAACCCATGTTTCATTTTTTCTCATTATTTTGGCCTCTTAACTTTTTTTGAGGGGTTTCAACACTTCAAACCCTCAAAATTTGGCCGCAGCAAAAAAATATTTAGCCGCCTATAACTTCTATACTAATCAATATTAACGAATGAAACTTTCCACAAGTATATTCAAACGATATATTTCCATTTTTTTTCTGCTAAAAACTGTAATGCAAAGGTAAAAAGTAGGGACATTTCCAGATAAGTTGGATTTATATTAAGCCATATGCAATTTTGAGTTCATACAACCTTCTTGGGAAAGATTCATGATGGTTTTTAGGTAATTAAGGCGATAAGTGTTCCTAACCTGTTGATTGACGTGGCAATATTTCAACCCTTCAAAATGTGGCACCATTGAAAATCTTTAACCAATAATAACTTCTTAACTAATCAATGTTAAGTATTGAAACTTCCCACACTTATAGCTCAACACATGTAGATTACGTACATATATCAAGAATTTTGCTGACATTAGCATTTTTTGCTGATATCAGCAATTTTATACAGATTTTCTAACTGCGCTGGAAGATTTGTAAAAACAAAGACATGCGATCCAACAACCTTGGAAGATTGTGACTTACATGGTAGATTAATGTCACCTCATTAAAAATGTTATTGGTATAAACGGAAGTATAATTCTATATACCATTCTAATGTTGAGGAGAAAAAGATTCCCTCCAAAAACTGATTTGTCTAAGACAATGTTTGGTTTAATTTGTAGAAGGGATAACTATTTAAATATTACATCTTTGCTGCAATGGCGCCTTACCTCATAATGATGAGGAGGAGACAAATAACCAAAGTTCGTTCATTTTATATAACTGTGCTTTTGAAAACTGGCAAGACAACTAAACGCTCCGTAGCCAATATCAAAGTTATCAGAAAACAGTACCATAAGGTCTCTTATTATTAAAGACAAATAATTCAGATAAATAATACCAGTTCTTACAAAAAGAGACAAAAGCAATTACTGGTGCTCAAAAAAAGAAAGAATTTCTATATATTGGAAATTTCATAATGCAACAAAATATTCCACAATGTGTCAGCTTCAAGTACTAATAACATTTTTTACAAATAAAATAACTTAAGGAATTGTTGATAATACAAATCTTTATCAAAAACTTACCAGAGATTAAAATAAAATAATCATAAGGCGTAGAAGTTTGTTTAATCTATGGGTTGATTTGATATTAGGGAGAATGTGGGTTTATATTAGTATTGCTGTTTTGATGGGAATAATAAATACAATTAACTAATATTTTGCGTTTTTTGTTTTTTTTTTCAATTTAAATATAAATTTGCGATTTTAAATTAGGTAATAGATGTATCATTATCACGTATTATAGTGCATCTTTTTTGATTATGCCATTAATCATACAGCTGATTTATACAATTACAAAGTATCCTTGATGAGTTTCTATTGATGAGTTTCTACTTTTTTTTACTTTAAGAAACATAAATATTATCCAAAATATGTTTGAGAAAGAAATTTAATATTTCAATAACATACCTCACTAGAATAGCAAACGTGGATGAAATTGTCATTATTTACATTTAAAGTAACTTTTTGGGTTGCGTAGTTACATAAACAACAGTTGTCTCCAGTAATAGTTGGGTAATGACTAGGAAGCTTTCGGCAACAAGAAAAACACCTGTAAAGAATAAAAAAAATAAAATTTTCTCTAGATAATGCTTTTAGATTAATATTTATGCAAAATTATAACCATCTATTGATTCAAGAAAATTAATTCAAGATTATTCAAGATTCTGGAACGTCAATCTCAGACTTAATTTGGACGCCCTTCATTAATTTTTGACGCCTTACATTAAATTTTTGGCAGGGGAAATGCAAATATTTAAAAAAAAATTTTCAATCAAATGTTGCAAAATTTGGTTTAGAAAAAATTATGGTTGTTGGTAACAAACAATTTAAAGATAAGATAAGATTTAAAACGTACACCCTTCTCCTTTGAAAAACATTTTTTCCAGGTTTATATCAAGTTTAGATTTTTCTATGAATTTAATTTTAATAAAACATCAAATAAACAAAATGGATTTCAAAGAAACTATAAAAAAATCTAACATAGTAGCTCAACAACTATAAAATAAATTGACTTTCGCACACTCAATTTAATCCTTTATTAAAAAAAGTTGTACTGATACTTAGCAAGTGTCAAACAATTTGTAGCATTGACATTATTGTAATTTTAAGACCCAAAATATATATGGAATGATCTATCCCATTAAACCATATAATCTATATAACAATAGTCTTAAATTCTATATTTTTACAATTATTTTACGGATTTCCTACGGCATTTCAAACATTTATAATCATGCATTTTCATTGGTTGCCACTATGCCAACTGTCATCAAAAGAACAAAAAACAACTTGAAGGAGCCATAAAACAACTTGATGGAATGATATCGATAGTTTTAAAGGTTTTCATTGGTGGGTTTTAAATAATGATACCCTATTTGATTGACGTTTTTAAACAATCGGCAAATAGAACAATATCATGAAGTGTGTTTTATTTAAAAAAAAAATTTAATTTTGCATAAAGGTTTAGCTCAAATGGTAAAGCGTTGATTTAGAATGCGAGAAGTACAGGGATCGATGCCCCGGTCCTCAAAATTTCTTTTTACTTTTTGTTTTCTGGAGATAGCAAATTTTAACCACCTTAGGTTATTGAACCAGCAACCCTTTATTGCAAGTAGCATTTGAGTTTAAGATCTTAAGTACTTTTCAAAATTTTCACAAAATCCCCTTTTATGCTGCATTTAAAAACAAATGAACAGGTATGTTTATGTATTTAAGATGCACTAGGTATAGTTTCTTTGGGTTCACATGTAATTATTTAGCAGCACTTGGTTCTAATCTCTTTTTTTCGGTTTTCTCAAGCTACTTGTGTTGATGTACAAAATTCCAATTGAGTACTGGTTTGTTAACATTGATTCCCGTAAATGATATGTATATCACTGCATTGTCTTCATACTTAACTACATTCTAATGGACTAGTGGATTGTAAAAACAAATAGGGGTATAAATCCCTGAGAAACGAATCAAAAAATTGAATATAACTCTTGATTTGCACACATTTATTTTTTAGCAGAGAAAAATTCTTTAACAGTGTTCTAGAATTTGTTGGGTTTAGATTTCTATTCTTAGGCAAACTATTATAGTAGGTAGGTTTTAGAACCCTTCATTGCATCATTAATTAAGTTTCAATTTTGTTCATGTTTACTCAGTAGAGCTATTATTTCTTATTCTTTCTCTTTGCTAAATTTGATCAATCTTTTTCAAATTTCATTGAATAGCTATATCAAACTTTGGTGAAAAATGACAGGTTAGCTATTATATAAGTTTCTCCAGTATAGATTTACAAGACTTTGCACAAAATCCCAGTCAAGTTTTTTACTTTGTTTAGGTTCTTGGTCCATAAATATGGTTTTTGTTCAAAAATCCAAATTTTGATTTTAAAATGCTTTATACTTGGAGGCAAAGAGACCTATGGTAAAGTCAACAAATCTATTAATAAAAAAAAAAAGATCCGAAAAATCTATTAAATCCCTTTGCCCTCTACCTGTGATCATAATTCAAAACCAAAAACCACCAAAAAATTTTTGTTTGACAAGCTTATATTCCTAATATTTTTGAAGTAAAGAAAGTTTAGATATTCTGAAAACCTAAAAAGCCAAAGCTACTTCCTAAATATCTTTCCATACAAGTTATAAATTAGCCGAAAATTTCCAGGTTATCATAAAGTTTTTAGAAAAGAAGGTATTTTTTCAGGAATTTCTTAGTGTGATGTATTATTCTGTGTTAGTTTTAAATAAAATCAACTCAAATGGCTTATATCTAAGATCTCCCATTTTGTGCTTAAGAAGCTTGTAAAATCGATTTCTTTTTTTAAATACAAGAACAAATGGATATAAACATGCATAATAAAAAATGACACAGCAGTTTTGCCAATCTATAATACCTTATATGGCACATTAGTTTGCACCCAGCTGGTTGACAAACAGGTAGCTTATGAAGTAAACAATACATAGGCCATCCATATGCTGCAAGAGCATATTTTGCAAAATATGTCACCTCATTCATAAGTGCCATTTCTTCCTAAAAGGAAAAAAGATATTAAATAAAATCGCAATTATAAACAAGTACATATACCACCCTACAGGCAACCAGGGGTAAATCTAATATTACGAATAAAGTACGATCTAGCTCGTACGATCTGGATCCTTTTTAAATAGGAACACCTTATTAAATAGGTCAGGAAACTCACCAGTTTTGAAAGAGTTATTTATAATTAAACAGAGAGGTTTTAGAATAGCATCTTTTTTAGTGCCAAACTTTTTCCAGGTTGCACAGCTTTAATTTAGGTAGCAACTTCTTCTTCTAAAACAGGCTGTATAAAAAATGATTTTGTTATTTTGATTTGTTAAGAAATCAGTAAATCTATTTTTTGTGTGAACTATTTTCTGAGAAAGTTCTCCTGCTATTTTAACAAAAAAATCATTGAATGAGTTAGATATTTTTGACTCGTCGGTTAGTATTTGTTTCTTTACACCGAGACTTAAAGGATTAATGTTGTTATTTGACTTAATGTTTATTAATTCTTTTATACCTTTCCAGGTAATGTTAAGATTATTTAGATTACTGTTGAAGAAAGAAGCATAATGTTGCTTTTTACTGAGTTTTGTTAAGTTTTCTATGGAGTTTCTGTAGTTTTTAAAGTCTGAGAAAAGTTCATTTTTCGTGATAGGGTTTACAGTATTTTTTGTGCAACTTGTTTTTAGTAGTAATAGGTCAAAGTTCCTCTAGTTATCCAAGGTTTATGAAGAGATTACATTTTTTTTTCATTTGAAAAGAGCATGCGTTATTAAGAATACTATCAGAGAGGGTTAAAAAAGTACCCATAGAATTGCTCATATTATCAATATTTATAGTTGATCCCATTTAACACTATTAAGATCTTGTAGAAAATTATCTTTTTTGAAATTTTTAAAGCAACGCCTAGAAAAAAGTTGTGTTTTGTTTTTGGCTCCAGAGATGCAGAGGAGTGTAACAGATTGAGCCAAATGGTCCGAAATAGAAAGAGTGAGATTTCCAGAAAGCATTGAAGGTGAGTGAAAGTTCAGTATAGTTATTAAGAGTTTTCGAGTGAGAAGTAATACGGGTAGGCTGAGAAATAAAAGTATACAAATAACTAGATGTTATAGACTCAAGGAAGTCAGAAACATCTGAGGATTCACCATAGTTCAGTAAGTTTATATTGAAGTCTCCCATTATTAGTATTTTTTTCTTTTCTCAGTTGAGTTTTTGCAGTAGTGGTTCAAGATAGTGATTATTGAGATCTTTTCTACACATTGATGGGGGCGATACAACCAGCCTACAATAAAGTTAGTAAGGATTGTTAGATAATTTCTAGAAATGTCGATTCCAGCCCTCTGGATTTGTAAATATTTCAATCTGTACATAGCTTGCAATTGAGATTGGATGTAAATGTAAAAGTTAAATGTAAAAAAAAGGTCCACCCTTTTTAGCTTCTATTGCGGAATGTTCGTATGAAAATTTTTCCAATTTAATGTTTGTGATATTTCTATCATTAGGATATAAATTTGTTTCATTGGAAGTGCAGCTTGAAGTGAGTTACATAAGACCTTAAGATCATCAATATAAAAGGGTAAAGAAGTGTAGTTCAAGTGTACGTAAGACATATGGTCCTTAGATTGTGATTTATTGAATAAAATTGTCAAAATATTTACAGTCAATTGCTGAATTAGATACATCATTTAGATTTTTATAAAGTGACTTAAAACTAGAGAGAAAATTAATTACTGCTGTGTCAAAATATAAGAAGGATTTAAGATAAGCTAGATAATGTTAAATCTGAGTAGGAGATAAAACAGGATATGCAGTGCTACGAGTTATTGTTTGTTTTTGAAGTTTCATATGTTCGTTTATCCATGTTATGTGCTTTAATAAATTATAATGATAATAGGTTCCTATTACAGACGTTTGACGTGTCACTATGAACGCAAGTAAAGTGTCTGTCGCAAGTAAACAAGTCGCTCCAAACGAAAACGTGTATATTGTCTTTAACGTTTTGTTTAACTCTTCTAATAATGCGTTAAAGAACGCCGTTAATTATTTAACAGTTAAAACAATTTAAGATCGTTATTTTTATGTAAATAAAAATGTTTATAACATCATTAATGTTGTTTCTTCATAGATAAATAACGCCGTTTATAACGCATTAAAATACAGTTCATTACACCTTTCGGTATACATTTAAATAGTGTCAACAATGCCGTCTATAACGCAGTTAAATAGGATTTCACATTTTGTAAAAAGCAGAGATAAAAATGGCATTTAAAATAAAAATTATACTTTTGAAACCGCTATTAAAAACGCTTTTTTTAACAGTATGGTTTTATAAGCCATTAACTACTAAGCTTGTTTGCATAATCCAAAAATGAGTAATTGGAATACGAATTATTTTTGAAAACATTTTGCTAATTTAGAAATAAATTGTATGCTCTAAATTTATACCTAAATTTTTTATTTTTAGGTTTTGAAAATATTAAGTTTTTTTAATGAAAAATTTATACGTTTGGTGAAAACCGGAGGCTTAGCGAGTGAGATGATCGAATGGCAAATTTATTAAAAGAAGATGAACTACCCGCGGTAGGGCTCAAAGGCTTAGCGCGTGTTAAGCGAATGAGCTACCGCTGAGTCACATGCCGATAAATTAAACTAAACATGAAATCACATTTTTTTTTTTTTTTTTTAGGCGCCATAACTTTATTACTACAAGAGCGTTTGTTGGCCTTACATAATTCATGAGGAATAACTAAATGCTAAATATTCTGTAAGAATAACTGTAATAATTAAAAAAAGGTTGGTGCATT
>JAUZNK010037024.1:0-17816 GCA_035046665.1 Euphysa ruthae
AAATCAAAAGCAGGAAAGCTTGTGACTTCTGCTTATATAATTTTGCAACAAACCTAGCGCGCTTAACCTGCTGAACTTTTTGACAGGGAGGGAATCTTACTGGATCAATTCATTTGATGGTGTTCAATAACCTTTATTTGCTTTTGGGTTTGCTTTATCTTAAAGTATCAAGTACCTCACATAGTATATACTTTGCTGTTTCTTATAACCGTACATACCACAGACTAGCTCTTCAATAGTTTTAACCATCTCATCCGTTAATTCACATTCTCCGAAAAGCTGGATTTAATAAATTAGTATTTATTAGGTATTCGCTAAGCAGTAAGTTTATAGCATTTAATTTTATTACTTTTGGCTTCCTTTTCCAAAAAAATGATGGAGAGTAATCTAATCTAAGGCAACGATGGTGTGTCTTTGACGTGCTCAGTGAATGTCTTTATGTCTACTTATTTTCTTGAATTGCTGTAATTGTGGCCAACATCTTACCATAATTTAGACTCAGTGAAATTGGACATATTAGTTGCCAGAATGAGAGCGACAGCAGTGTAACTTGCTCTTACCACAGTGTTGCCTGGGTTAAATGCTTCCGCATGTTTTGTATGAAAAGCTACTCTTGTATCCGCTTTCTCGTGTCTACCGTATAGTTTTGGAATAACTTCACTTCGTACATGGATGCTATTTGAACATGTATATTTTTCATTGTTAATGGCACAAATGTATACTTTTTTTAAACAATCAGGCCTATTTTCCGTCTTCATACTCTTCAGAGAAAAATCGTAGATTTTCGTTTAAAATGAAGGTATTCTCAATAAAGAAGATATTTTCTTTTTATTTTTTACTCTCTACGCAATTGAAAATAAACGCACCGAATCTAAATCTGCACACTATTTTCTTTTAACACGAATTATTTTTCGGTGAACTAAAACAATCAAAGCAGATGTCAGCCCTTTCTGCTATTTCCTTCATGACAATAATCGATAATTTTTTAGCAATTGCACCATAAGTAGAAGATAGTCCAATTAATTGATGCACCAGAAAAAATTCTGTCAGGTATAAACACCCGGACTTGCTTAGGTTATGTAGATTTAGACCAGCTTCCAGATAATGCAAAACTTTGCTTTTTGAATAATCTTAAAGTCCCATCAAGTTGTGCAAAACAATGAGTTTCTGGGAGAGTTGGAAAAAACAAAACATAATGCAAATCAAATTACATTTTATCTGAAAAATATAACAATAAATCTCGTGTACCCTTTGCCAGTGCAATTTTCCCAGATTTAGTTGATTTATTTTTCTCCTTGAAGTTGGAAAGTGCAAAGTTCATAATTATAGTTTTCTTAATAGGTTCTTCCAACCGTTCTCCACTTTTTCTTTTTTTATCAACAAAATTATTTCATTTTCTTCACTTTCAAAAAGAAGATATTTTTCAGTATCTTCTGATTCCTGATTTCCAGCTTTCAAGTTGAATAGACCATCTGTTTCGGTGCTTGTAGGAAAAGGATTTACAGAAAACTGAATTATCTCTTTAATTTTTAGTTACTGAATTCATTTTAATCATCTTAATTGTTTTTCAAAAACAAGTAGTTCCATTAGGTCTTTAACTTACAATAGTTTCATAGGACTTTATATACCGTAATGATTTGATTAAAGACCCGGATCTTTAAATGAATTTTGTTGATCAAAGTACACTAGTGGCCCTTTTTTCTGCCGAAATTAATTGGTGTTGATTTTTCGCTGAATAAAGGTTGAAACAGATCAAATTTATAAATACTTATAAAAAAAAGACGGGTATTACATTTTACTAACCTCACTGTATAATTTTTCTCAGATGATTCACAAACGAAAAGTGCCGTCCAAATTTCTTTTGGCAACTTTTCTTAATAAATTAATTCCAGTCATGGTTAAAAACTTTCCGCTTCATTCAGGGTGTGTCAGAATTATGAGTTTTTTCACTTTTGAAATAACCTGGTCTAGATAGGGTAAATTTTCGTTGCATATGTTCGTGCCGACCTTAAATACGTCTTGGAATAATAAGCGTAAATGTAAATCACTTCAGAAATCTGAGGGTTTTCAGTGAGAAGTAAAATAATCTCTATTGATGTAGCTTAAAAATATATTGCAATGGGAAAGTAAGTAAACTATTATCTGATCTACTTATAGAAATTTTTCAAAAGCGGTAAGAATCCGGTTTATTTAAAAATGTTGGTTTATTGCAAATTCAATCTATTCGAATTTTTTTCTATAACGCTATGAAATTTACTTGTTGAACTATAATCATCCCATCTTATACTGCACCTGAATTTACATTCCAATATTCACACGTAACCATATTTCTTAAATTCTTCCCAACATCATTACTTTTTACCCACTAAAAATTTCTAAAACCAAATAAATTTGGCCGTAAACCCACACCATCGAACGACCTTCATTACACATCCACGCTGTTCAAATACTCTCACATATGATTATCGATAGGATGAAACAAAACTCTTATATTCATTTATTGACGTTTGTTGATTTATCTGTTGATAAAACGTCCAATTTAAAAATATTTTTTTCAAACCATTTTAAAGCGCAATTGATTTATTAATCTGCGCTTTTGGAGCTAATAAAAATGTTATTGAACGAAAAGTGGGTGTTTGAAAGCTGAAAAATGCCCGGTGAGTTTATTTCTATAATAATGCTTTTAAAAAAATGTGTAAGAATGTTTACATGTATTTTACACATGTATTAATAAAGAATTTTCATTGGCCGCCGCTATGCCAACTGCCAAAAAACAACAAAAAATAACTTGACGGAACTAATTAAAAAAATTTTAACACAAAATTTTGATCAAGAAAAGTAAAATATACGCCTGAAATAACTTTCTTACTATGTGCACCAATTTTCATCTCCAAAACAACCTGCCGTAATACACACGATGAGTACGAGTTTACGAGTAAGGGCATGGGAAAACTTTCTTTTATAAAAAACTATTTATTGTAAATTGTCGAAGGAGTAGTTTTGGGAGGCAAGCCCAAAAGACGCAGCTAATTTCAAAGATCAAAGCGTAACTCTCTCCCGGTGTGCGTCGCCAGTTTACCAGCTAGTATTTTAATAATAGTTTGACGAATTAGAGCTTCTATTTTTTATAATATAATATAATATATGGTATAAAGCCGATATAAAGCCACCTTCAGTTTTTTCAAAAACAATCACAGAAAAATAAAACAAGGAAGTGTACTTTGTACCTATTATAATGTGTAGAACATCCCAACGGATTTGCTTAACAGTTAGTTCTATGGCATGTATATATTGGCGGAGAAACATCGGGAGAAGAGTCATTAATAAGTCAACAATATGTGCAGAATTAAAAACTAAGGAAGGGCTGAGTTTGATCATGATGGATAGGATTGACGCATGAATAATCGGTGGTAGACGACTTCAACCAAAGTAATAGGTGAGTTCATGTTGTTGTCAATTTTTCTGTTTCAGTATGACAGCATGAAAAAATCTTCGCAAGGCAACAAATACAGTTGATAAATGCAATAAGTGTAAGATATTCATAAAAAAGTATTTTTACTGACTGTAAAACCTTAAAATATGATATATTGATGAAATTTTCATCATATAATTTCAAAAACGTTTAAATTTCTCCACTCAGTTCTGATATTAATGAAAGCAAAAATTCATTTAGTGAGTCATAACTTTTAAATCTGCGCTCTGTTTTTTGTGAGTCTCATAGTTTCACGTTTGAATTACTCGACGTATACTGATGAAAAACCTTTACATTTTCTAAAAACATTTTTGACTCTCTCATAGAAAAAAATATCTACTCCTCTATTCACAAACCCACGCGAGTTAAAATTAATTTTTGATTATTGGGAACATTTTTCCAATACAATCACAGATTGTAGTTTTGAGGCAGAGATTATTAAAACTGACTTAACAGGTAATTTTTCAACATTTTTTTATATCCAAAGACACATGTAGGTAGCCCTAACAGGAGTAAAATTTCCAAGATTTTGCATAAAAAGAAGTTATAACAAATTATAATCTTGACTCATTTAAAAACATTCTCTTTATCATAATTGTAACAAACTTTTAATGAAGCATGTCCGATTGTTAAGCTAGAAGTAAAAACAAAAAGTTTAATAACACTTTCATGACAAACGGACTGAGAAAATCCTCTAAAAGAAAACAAAAATTTGTACAATAAGTTTTTAAAAACAACAACTAAAGAAAATAATGAAAGTTATAAACAATATAAAAAATGTTTGAAAAACTTTTAAAAAGAGCGAAATCGAATTATTACCACAAAAAATTTTAGACAAAAAAAAAGTCAATTTCCAAAAAGGTTTAGCGAGTAATAAATGATATCACTGGTCGTAGAGATGCATTCTTGCCTAAAGAAATTACGCAGGCAAATGGCATCAAATTTTCAAATAAGAACTCAATTTTCTCGGAGTTAAACAATTTTTTGCAAATGTGGACCAAGCTTAGCATCAAAAATAGATAATGCTAATTTGGACCACATAAAATTCTTAGGTGGCCCAATTATTAACATTTTACCAAATAATGAAGATACTTACAAAGAATTTAACGACTCCATCTTATGTCTAAAACCTAATAAAGCAGCAGGATATGGTGATTTAAATAGTAATGTTATAAAACATGTATCACCCAATATAGAAAGCCCCTGTTTCATATTTTAAAATTATCTATGAAATATGGAGTTTTTCCCTCAGTTTTAAAAACATCTAAAAATATATCCTGTTTTTAAAGAGGGTGACCCTACTTTAATATCAAACTACAGTCCTGTTTCTCTTATTCCCATTTTATTCGAAAATAATTGAAAGAGTGGTATACAACAGAATCTACTCGTACATAAAAAATAACAAACTGCTTTACTCAAAAGAATTTGGCTTTCAACGAAATACATTAACAGTGCACGAAATGTTAGAACTAGTAGAACAAATAACAAGGTCGTTTTAAAAAAATACTTTTTTACTAGGAGTTTTGATTGAATTGTCAAAGGCTTTTGACACAGTCGAATATGAAATAAACTCAATTAACTACATAATTGCGGAATAAAAGGTGCTGCCTATAATTAGATAGTTGCCTTAGTCGTTGAAAAAATTTTGTTTATTCAAAGGAGACTGGTATAAAAGATGTAATCTGTGGAGTTCCACAAGGTTCAATACAAGGTCCAAGTTGAAATATTAAACTTTCTTAAACTAAGTATCTATCAAATTCTAGTTTTGAAAATTTCTTTGCTAATAATTAGCCAATCAGATACAACTTCAGGATGAACTCTCAAAAACAGTATAAACTACCTAAAACCGCTTGCAATACCAACACCATCTTCGAAGAATTAAAAAACGCATCCAACCTAAATATATTAATAAATATATTTAAATCCACTTTCTCAACACTTGATTTAAATTTTTACAACAACAAAATAGCTTTATTTTCGTTTAAACACTAAGTAGTTTAACTTATATACTGCACGTTCAAAACGGGTTTCCATGAAAAGATACTTGTTTCTCCGACCAAGATGTGTTTTCTGGGTTATCCGTCCAATGACCATAAACCAACTTAAGTCCAGCTGTTACAACAAACGCTTTTTATGTAACACATATATATTTTTTCTGTAATTGAACACGATATATGTTTTTAATTGTATTGTATTTTAGTCAAGAGTGCTTTGGTTTGGAGTTGATTAGGTTACTGCAAACTTTTAAAGGAAGTTGTTTGCTGACATGGTGTATCAAAAATTTACCTAATCATATCAACAAGTTCTTTCCGAAATATGAATTTCAACCTAATAAAAGAATGCGTTATCTTCTACAGTGTGCAACAGAAATAACCAACCTAATATTCCACAGCATGTTCACATGATTATCATAGTTCACATGATTATCATATTATCATTTTAAACTAACGCCTTCTTTCGAAACATCTAGTCGACTACAAACCTACATAGACGCTGGAAATTTATTTTTAGTTTTTCCTGAAAACTAGAACAGGTTCTCCCACAAAGGGTGAAGATCTAACTAGTTATTTGATTTTTACTTTTTTATGTTTTGATCACATGCTTTGCTAAATCAAATTTTTAGAATTCCAACCTATTTTATTTCAAAGGAATAATGCCAAAAATAAGAGAACTTAAAAAATTTTTAAAGATTTGACCCATTTAAAAAAAACTACTGAGTTCGTTCCAAAAATACTTCTTCTGTACTAAGCCGAATTTTTGACCCTT
This sequence comes from Euphysa ruthae, assembly GCA_035046665.1. Taxonomy (NCBI): domain Eukaryota; kingdom Metazoa; phylum Cnidaria; class Hydrozoa; order Anthoathecata; family Corymorphidae; genus Euphysa; species Euphysa ruthae. The sequence continues at coordinate 6,239 of JAUZNK010037024.1, forward strand.
TTTTACAAACTCTGGCTTAAATTTTTTATATTCATAGTTTATAGACAGTAATAGCAACAGAAATCAATATATAAGGGTTTGCGAAAGCATGGCAATCTTGTTGGCAAGCCAAAGTTAAAAATTGTATATGGTTATTGTTGATAGAAGAAAACTGCAACAGAATTCAACAAACAACATATTTTCTTATGCTACCAGTGATTAATATACAATAAAGCTGTAGCTATAGAGAAATAAATTCTCTGTTGGCAGTATTGAAATTAATTTTGATTTGGTTTCGTGAGTATAGTTTCGATTAAATTATTCTCTATTGTTCAAATATTATTAATAAAGAAATGGGAAGGAGAGACAAAATATGAAAAAATAGGCACGAATCTAAGAAAGAATTTATAACCAGAAATTTCAGCCGAAATTTTAACCCGAATTGCGGCTCAAATTTCGGCTGAGTTAGCAAAAAAAAACCTTCCTTACTATAAAGAATTTTTTGCGTTGTTGCCAAATGAGCTCCAGCTGCAAAGCTTGCTACGCCCGCTTTTTTGCTATCGCAATGAAATCTTTTGTAATATTTAGTGCTTTTATTATTAGTTTTCTATTAGTTTTAACATGTTTATGAAATTTAAACGAATCTTTTGGCTAAGTCACATATTGACTAATAGCAACCTCATAAGATATTATGGTTTTATAATAATAATAATAATAAAGGATTTATTTTTTACTACTTTATACTCTTTTTAAAGTCAAAAACAAGTAATATTTCTATTTTACCCGAATTAAGTATATCTTGTTAAACACATTAAAAATATAATTTAAATTAAAAACTAAATCTTCTTTTGCACAGAAATATTTTCTTGAAAAAAAGAAAAATTTTTATCTTTTTTTTAAGTATAAAATTTATTTTTTTATAATTTTTTTTAAAGTTATATTAGTTTGAATCAATCGCAATTAACAAGAGATTCATTAAGGCAGTTTTGCTGACCTCGGTTCAAGAATAAGAGATACAACGAATGATTTCTTCTTATCTCAAAACGAAGTTAAATTAAAAAAAAATTTTTAATAATTTAGAACAGTGTTTGGTTACTTAATTATATGAACTAAATTTATTCTTCTAAAGATGTAACAAAAGGTTTTGAATCCTTGATATTTATGATATAGTTTTAAGTCAATAGATATCTTTAGTTCTCAAAATGTTTTACACAACTTCTTTCAATTGACATGTTTATCTGGCTGAACGGTTAAGACATTGGTTTCTGTTACCAAATGGTGTGAGTTCGATCCCACCTAGAGACCAATGATTTACCGTCAGTTTAAGTGGGAGCTTAAAGTACACCATTACCAAACCCGTGGGCCCTACTGGAAATATAATTTCAAGCTGTTTGTTGTCGCACACGTTAAAAATATAAAAAATGTGTTGACACCCCCATTGTTGCGAGCCATTGGCTAAATTTCTATCTGTTTGTGTGCTCTGGTAAATACTTTAAAGCAAATATCATCGTTTGATAAAAAATGTTTCGAGATTTTTGCGAGCTCTTTGGTTACCTGTATTACTTAAACCGTCCTTATCGTAAGTTCCATTAGGAGTTCTAAGTGCACCAGGATCTAGCCCGCGGGCCCTTCTGGAAGTATAGCTTGGGTATTTATTTGCTGGCTGCTACGTTAAACGTATAAATACAAATACAAAAAACAGGCACCTAGCTACCTTAACGTAGCCTTTTTCTTTAAAAAATTATTGGCTGACATATAGGTTTGGAATAGAAACTAAAAACTGAAAGTAGAATCGCTTGAGCAATTGTTTCACTTTTTAAATAAACAATATGTTTCACGACTCATTGTTCGTTTAATTTTCAATTAGTAAATATATTTTTTATTTTCTTTTTTTTTTCCTTTTTGATATAAAAAAATATAACAATAAAATCAGACATAAATTATTAAAAAAAAATTTTTTTCTATGTATTTAAAACAAAAAGATCTTTTATCCAGTTCAGTTTTTTTAAGTCTAACATGAAAACATGAAGAGTATGTGTATTAACGACTTGCGTTTATGTGTATGTTTACGTGTGTTCTCTCAAATACAGAAAAAAAATAAATATATGTATTTATACATGAACAAAAAAAAATCGTGAGCCTTGCTCACTTGCTTACTCATGAAAATGAGTACCGTCAGGTATTATCAATAATTATATGTATCGCACTAGGCTTTTGTTAAAAATATGCGCTTTTTAAAGAGGACGCTTAATCGAGTGGGCAAACATTTTCTTATTTGAGAATCTTTTCAGAAACCAGATTTTTAATAGGAAGATGTGATATTTAAGGTACAATTCTGATTTAGCTAAAGTTAGACACAAAATTTGTCTTAAATTCATAATAACAGTTAAAGCATTACTATTAATTTTCCGCCTTCGGTATTATTTCAAGTAGAATACAGAATTTGAGAGTGCAAACATTCTTTTATTGTAAAACAAGAGTAGATGAAACCATGTTTTGCTCAAACCTTTACTTGTGCACCTGGTTATGTTATATATGTGTTTTAAATTATAAAAGGAGTTATGTAGGAATAACAAGAAAAGAAACAAAACGAGAAAAAAAAAATCTTTCGAAAAATATTGGTGGGCTCCTGCAACCGTTTTGAATATAGTGTCGCCATTAATCTCATTCAAACATTGGGATCTTTTTATTGAATTTTATTTCCGCTCGTAATTAAGAAATTGTTTGAGACAATAGATTAAATCTGGCGAATTCAATCTTATCTCACGGGCGAAATGAAATTATTTAAATGTTCATTAAGGTAACATTGAGCAGGATAAACTTGCTCTGCTTAAACGCTTTTTTCTAATGCATCTAAATGTTTGTTGACTTTTTCGATTCCTCATTATATTCTCTTCCACAGGTGTTTGTTAGGAATATGATTGTTATTCTTCTCCTTAACGGAGTGTTCTTGCATAGGCTAACATTCAGTTAAGCTTTAACTAATGTGTGAATAAACAAACAATGCAGTGGGAGCGTGAAAGTAAACAAACGTTTTTTTTTTACCTATTTAACGTTTTTATTTAAAAAGTTGGAAGGTATGATTTTTTTTATAAATTCATCAGTTCGTGAAATTATAATTAATATAAACACAAATTTTCATATCTCATCCTCATATTAAATCACGCTGTCATCATTGCTATAATTTGTGGTATTATCTATAAAAATGTGGCTTTATAGTTTTTTAAAAAGAAGGGATTCCGCAGTTTTAATTTCTTTTGTTTGGTTTGTAAATTGAAATTTATATTATATCTATTCTATTAAAAAAAAAAAAATGCTTTGTTTTTATTTATCATAGATCTATGATGAAATGACTATTGCCACAAACAATACAATGATGAGACAAAAGAAACGTTTTATAAAGCTATTATATTAATTAAACAATGGCTTCATTTTTCCATCACATATCTATGCCATTGCAGCCATGGCAAAGAGATTACAGTATAAACATTGTTGATGATAATAAAATCACATCTGAATCTGATTACAGCATCAAGAAAGAAAGTTCCAGCCATATCATTTCTCAAAATCATCATCAATCAAAAAATGAAAAGTCCCGTGACACAACAAAATTATCTATAATTTTACCTGATAAAAAAATCAACGAAAGAAAAAATTTTAAAGAAATAAAAATGTGGGATAGTACAAATCATTATGAAATTAGCAGCTTGTCTAAAGAGTATGGTGACGCTATAATTTCTCGAGATTTAGATAAAGAAGAGGAGTTTTTTAAACCTAGGCCAAGAAATGAAAGTGTTTCTGAAGACACAAATCTTAATGATGCAAGAGCGTTATGGGGTGTTAAATTAAGACACGTTAGACTAAGGGAGAGTCAAAGTCAAAGTATAACCTCTCCAGTCAAAGATTCTTTTGTATTTGGTTTCCCTAAACTCAGAAGGCTATCAGGTTATGAAAAAAATGACTCCAAACCTCAAAGAAATGGTTATTTAAAATATTCTGATCGTAGTCATTCTGTTGATTTTTTGAATTCTGATTCTGTTTTCAATGGTGATATTATGGAGGAAAATAGTGTTCGTCAAAGGGTATCAGCATATGAACATAGAAATTTTTCTTCAACTTCTTCAACCTCTCCTGAAAGAAAATACTCAGGCAGCAAAAATAGAAGGCCTTCGATCTCTCCTGAAAGAAAGTATTCAGAAAACAAAAGTCCTATCCAAAGAAAGATAAGCAATCAGATGTTTTACCAGCCAACACGAGCCGAAGTAAACAAACCTGTTCTTAATCTTGAAGAATTACTAAAGCATGATGAACAAAAACTCAAACTGGACGTCTATGAAGAGGCAGACTTAGAAAAGAGTATTATTGATTCAAAGAGCTTGAAAAGTCAAACAAAAAGCAAGACTGAACCAGTTGTTACAAAAATAAACAAATACAAAAAAGGAAATGATCAATATACTTCAACATCCAATGAAAAAATTGAAATTTTAAAAAGCAATAATAATAAAAAGCCAAATAATGCTCCTGTAAAATCAATGAAGATAATAGACAAAAACTTTGATGAAAACAACATAAAAAATGATATAAACAGTATTAAAACACCTATAAAAAATGATTCAAAAACTGTGCAAGGAAACATACAAAACAATAAAAATAATGTTGCATCACCATTGCAAATAAAAGAGTCTAGAAGGGAAAATATTCAAGAAAACACCATAAAAATTGATAACAATGTTTCAAAGCCAATAGAAATAAATAAAGAAAACGTACAAATAAAGAATCAACAAAATATGCTTGCAAAAAGTTTGTCTATTGGCAAAGAAAAAGTTATTAAAAAAATTGTAGCAAAGACAACTTCGAATACAAATGCCCCTCCTAAAAATAGCAGTAATAGTCAACGTAGAAATAAAACTGCAAGTCAAGGGATTCAACCGGAAACAAAAATAGTTGCCAAGTTAAATAAGAAATCATCAAAACCTCAATCTCCTAAAAAAGAATATTTTTTTAACATGAATAAAAAATCTGTCGAATTGAAAGAAGAGGAGCTAGTTCAGCCAGAAATAAACACTGGTGTGAAATACAATAAGTTAGGACAAATAATACTAGATGATTATGCCTTACCAAAAGAACCAATCAAACAAACATTGGATAATAAAGAAGAAAAATCTAATTTTAGCAAGGATAAAAATGATAAAATTCCTATTTTGGATAATGATAATATTTCAAAATTATCACCGCTCACTAATAACAACAATAATCTGAATGCTAAAAACCTTTCTACTAACAAGCCAACTCAAGTTGAAGATAATAACATTTTACCTGAAAAAAATAGCAAAATATTTGAAACTATTAAAACAGTTGACCCTGTAGATTCTATTTTTCATAACAAAAATGATAATAGTGCTGTTATTTTTACGGAACAGAATTCATCCCCGTCATTGAAAATTATTGATTCAAAAATTACAAAGGCAAAAACAAAAATTATCGAAACAGAGCCAGAATTGCCATATAAAAAAAATGCTGAAAAACCAATGCTAGATGACCAAAAAAAAAATCTACCTAAAATTGAACTTGCTGTCACTTCATCGACTCCTTCAGTAGCAAAAAATCAAAATACAGAGAGCTGTCGAATTGGTAAATTGACAATTATTCCTGGTGTTGATCGTGACATTCAGCTTGAATATGGAAAATATAAGCCAGGTTCAAAAATGAAACCAGAAAATATATCAAAATTTAAAAATGGGTTTAAAGTTCTGACATTTACTTCAAATGAAATTTATGAAGTTGATCTGAATGAGCCAGAAGCCATTGTACCAGAGGTGATATATAATGGACCCATAGAGAAAACAGTGTCGATAATGAAAACTACTCGAAGAAATCCAAGAAAACAGCGGAAGGTATAGTTAACTACTTGCTTGTAATTTTCTAGTTTTTTGTGACTAAATTTAAAAGAGGAAACTGTGGTAAGCTGCATGAAATCAATTTTGATTGTTTATCATATGGTTGATTTATTAATTAGCCATATCCTAAAGGGGGTGTTTGCAATTTGTAGGTTGAGGTAAATTTTCTTTAGCCTATATTTTCCTCAACATACGCTCAAACTAAATGAAATGATTTGGTATTGAGATGAAACGTTAGCTAAATTGATGAGTTTTGGTCAAAGAATTTCCTTGAAATGTATAAATCTGCATTTCAACAAATTTCAAGTTTAGAAAAGCAGTCCACTTCTGTTTCATTACCAAAGTTATGCATAAAAGTTATGTATTTTTTCCAACTTATATTGGAAGTATTCAATTATCCCCAAGATCAACCCTATCATAGCTCCACCTTGAAACCTCTTGTTTCACAAAATGATTGAAATAGATAAAAACTAAAGATTAAAAAAATTTTAGATTGAAAAAATATTTCTACTTTTTTGTTATTTTTTATCTTATACCCAAAGTTTCCAAAGGGCTAGTCTATAAATGATATTTTCCTTTTATTACCGAGTGCTAACAAGTGTGTAGGTCCATTAAATCTTACATATCTCCCTATTATTATGTTTAAGAAATAAGTTGAAGAATGGAATAATTCCACCACTAATATAAAATCTAATTTAACCAGAGATAGAACCCATCAAAATTACAGAAAAAGTAAGTAAGATTGGCTACCATATTTTTCCAGAAAGTGTCTTTTCCAAAAAGTAACTAATAGCTTTATGACTGTGTAATATAGTTTTTCATATCTGTGATAGCTTTGGTTTTACAGCATTTGATTTATAAAAAAACCTTAAATTTCAATGATATGTATACATTTTTTATATACAATATTTAATTTCCTCTTTTTTTTTTTTAATGAGAAATATTTTAAAATATATCATATATATAAAATATATGGTAGTTTCAAATATTTAACCATCTAAAAGATGCACCACAAACAGACATCGTCATCATTCTTGATTTAACGTCTTCTATGCTAGCATGGGTTGATGAAAAAAGTTCAAAATTTTACCTTTATTGCCTTTTTTTTGTCTTCACTTTATTAAACAATTTTTCTCTCCCACTCTCTCCAATTGGCCTATCCAGCTTAATGTTCTTAATGTTCCATGCTATAAAGACTTGTTCTGCTTCTTTGAACATCTGAGTTTCTTCTGTTTCTCAGGCTGGTGTTACACAATTACCTGACCATTCTTATGTCATTTCTTTCTTAATGATCAAGACTTTCCAGCGTCACTATCCATGTCTATTCCATACAACATAAAAGCTAACTCTAACCTGAATCGCTTTAAATTTACTAGCTAACAAAGAGTATAATTCTTTAAATTTTCTCCATGCAGAACCTACCTTACAAACAATGCTCCTTTTGATACTCCCTTCACTACTCAACATATCACTTAAGTAAGAGAAGTTATCAACTATCTCTATAGAGCCCCTGCTGTACATCACTGAAACTATAAATGCTTATTGTCTATATTTAATTTCTCCATTGCAACGCTTACATACAAACAGTTTATAATCTTCCTAAAATACCACTGAATTTCCTAAGTGCTCAGTTCTTACAAGTTGTGTGTTGTTTGCAGTTAACGTCGTTCAATGACCTTATTGTACCTGTTTTGAAAGCCCCCACATAAAAACAGGCTTTAGGCACACTTACAAATCTGGAGAAAATCCCAACACCACACAAAAAATAAATCACAACCAAAGACTTATTTCACTCCCAACATGGCAGTACTCTCCTCACAGAGCAACCACATATCAGAAGCACAATAAAGTCATACCCCCACCATAGAAAACAGATCAATTCAGCAAAACCCTAATATTAGGGGTCGGACGAAGGCTCTGTATGTTATTGTGGACCCAGTTGATTTTACTGTCCGGATGTCCTTCTTATCAATTAAACGCTGTTGGGAAACCAACTCTATTCAATCAAACAGCCACCTAGTGCAATTTTCCAAAAAATTAAGTATGCAGCCCTGATATACACCAGCAGTCACACTAAGTCTTTCATTATGTAAATCATTCACCTTAAAACGACTTCTAGCATTGGTGTACACAGACTGCATGCAGCTTCTTAACTATCCACTCACCTGAACTTTATTTCCTCATTTCATAGCCCACCAAGCTTCCTTACATGACACTCTGTCAAAATATTGATTGGTTTCTAATTAGAAAAGAAGAATATATTCATAATATTCAGATTTTAATCACTTTTAATCAATCTTTGTTTTTTTTTTTCCTCAATTTACAGTTTTATCAAAACATTTTGTTCTATCTCTGTGTTCTTTTTCATGAATCTTTTCTCAAACTACATCCAATTATGTACTTTGTCCCTGTCTTTTTTCTTACCTATTTGAAACCACCCATTTAAAGTCATTTCTTTTCATTCTAAATTGCCTTTCATTTCCTTGTGATATTGCATATAATTTTTCTTATTAAAATTTGCTTCTTTAATGTTTTCAAAATATTCATAATTCATATTACAGTTGAAGGTAAAATCAATATAAACACGTTAGGGTAAAGATTATCACCTTGAAATATTCTCTAGAAATGATAGATTAGATGTCAACTCAACATTCCAATTCTCCATTGACTTCTGTAAGAGATATTTCATGTTGTCAGCTAATTTAAACATCTCTTAACCGTGAGTGGAGAGCAAAAGCATATTTCTCTTGCAAATTTTTAGCGCTATCTTATCATTAATTTCCCCTTCACATTTTACTATTTCTTTTACAAGCCTTCTGTTCTGCGGGTAGGGTAGCATTACCTTCTAAGGTTTGGTATAATTTATAACCTATAATAGCTGCCAGTGTGTTTCACATCAGTGGTAGGCAGCTTATTGGTCAATAATCATTTCATCACTTTTAAAGTTGTTAAAAAATACTATTTCTGATAACTTTATCATTTCAACCATTTTTGAAAATTCTTACGTTTCGTCAAGAGGCTTTTTGTTCACATTGTGCCAAAATACATTTTTGTATGTTTCCCTTTAGAAGTTGATCAATCCATGTTCAAAAATTTAGTTTTGTACTTTTTCTCAAGAAATATATGTTAAAAAATTATTTCTCATGATTTTTGCATGCTGCGTTAAAAATTCGTTTGTGTTGGGGCCCAAAACAAAAAAAAAATTCCATCTATGAAAACATTAACCCAAGAAATTGTTATGATTCAATTTAACACATTTAAAATATCATTTTAACTTAAAACAAAAATTTTTGAAATACTCAAAATCATTTAATTGCTGTTTTTTTGTGAACTTAAAGGACCATTAAGGATCCAAAATAAATTTTGTCCACAAATCATATTCTCAAAAAATCTTCATCATCATCGCCATTTTCGTCATCATCATCATCATTATAAATTTTTATTAACCTAAGAAAATTAATCTCAATTGTAAGATTTTTTAATAGAGAGAGAGAACTTCGATCTCTTATAAACTGTGCTTAGTTTTGGATCCTCTCATAGCTCAGGGTTTAAAAAAATTTCTCATGTTCCTCTGTCATTTCATGTATTCTTCTCAAACGACTCAATTTAAGTTTTAGATTTCTTGTTTTTAGTATTGGGCCTAAATATACCTAAACCTGACTAATTTTGGTCTAAATGCAGCATTATAAAAATTCTTGAATTTAGTTTAAGTACTGCTTTTTTTATAGGACCGTTTAGGATATCTTTTGACAGATGTAGAAATTATGTTGTTTCATTCTAGAAAATATCATTTATGAATATTTTTGCGCATTTACTTGATAATTATAGTGGGCACAAACACTAGTACCCTAAAAAAAACTTGGTCCAAAAGGAAAATTATACTCAAGGTAAATAAACATACCAAAAACCCTGTCTTATTTTTTTTTTTTTTTTTTTTTTTTTTTTTTATACTTTTCTCTGAGAAATATTGTTTGATTTTACTATATGGACAATTAATTTTGAAGTATATTTAGCCCTCCGGTTTCTCGGAAAGTCATTATGAAAAATTAAATGACACATTAATTATTTATTATTTTCAAATTGCAATTATACTTTTTTCAAGAGGTTTTAAGAGCTTTTATTTTAAAAGGTTTTATTTCGAGAGTTCTTACCAGAGTTGTGGAAAATAGCAGCCCATAAAACTAAAGAATCTTATTTGACAGACATTTATCTTCATAATAATATTATTTTATAATAAAATTTTAATCCTTTTTTTAATTTTTAGTTATAAAAAACTAAATTCAATATCAAGATTGGCATATATACTTACAAAATATTTTTATCTTATATAGACTTATATTTTGACCTTATATGGCGTGTGAGATACCAGCTATTCTGCTATTCTGTGTCCATAAACAATACCGCTCAGTGTTTAATTAAATACTTAAACTTAAAACACTATATTTTAGAAAACTGTTACGTTTGCTACAAAGAAACTGGTCGTTGTTCATTCATACCCATCTGAAGCATCGTACATCCCTGATGAAACAGACTCCTCTGCTGAATCTGCTGAGAGTTCCAATTTTAGCTCCTACCAGCCAGTGACAACAAATCCTGACTTGGGTATTTCTATTGAACGTGAACGTGAAAGGATCCAATTTTCTAGCTATGTACCTTATGAAGATGAAAACGTTGAGCAAGAGGCTTTACCAACAACACAGGTGATTACAGAAGGTGACCATTTTAACAGTTATTCAAATCAAGAAGGGGGCCATGCAATGCTATTTTGAAGGAATTGGATTGTTAAGACAATCTAGTTAATTGAAACGTAAAAAATTTACTGGGAGTTTTAAAATTATTTTTATTTTTAAGAAAATAATGTGATTTCAATTTTATACTTTGATAATCACACAACAATTCTAAATTCATTGTGATCTTATGAGCAGTGTTTATCTTTTTGGAAGATAATTTTATTCGATGTTGAATTAAACTTAGTTAAAAGAAAAATCTTTTTCAAATCGAAAGCAATAAATTCAAGTTACAGGAAAATTTGTGTTTCTTAAATCTAACATTGGTAATTAAGTGTGGTAAGTATAAAATAACAAATGAAATCTCTGAAATAAACATTCCCAAGATATATACCATAACATTACTTGCAAGTCAGAGGATAGAATTACTGCTTAATCTCACATAATTTTTTGTAATGACGTAGTAGTGAAATAAGCTTAACTAGTTGACAAATTAGCAAAATTTAAAACTTCCCAAAGGATTTTGCAAACTAGTTATATTAAAAAAATACTTCATTACTGTTTCATGAAAGTTTAAAAGCTTTTCATGATAAAGATTGAGGAATAAAGGCTTTTCCACTTTTTCAGGAAGACTTATAAGTAGGGCCGAAAGTTTATTCTATTGCAATGCTTAAGTTCAGGCGTCGAAGCTTCACTAATAATTTGGATTATTAGTAGATATTTTCATTAGTTTAGACATAAGATTTGATTTGATATTTTTTTATTTATTGTTTTTATTTTTTATATGAAAATATTATATTTCATTTTGATTATTCTGTAAATAAGATGAATAAGATAGTAAAGGAGAAAAAAGGTTTTTCTGAATCTATTTTAACCATAAAAATTTTCTTCGCACAAAAATTCTTGATGTTAATTGAATGTCGATATGTTATTTGTTATGTATTGCTAACAATAATTCATTATATATATATAATA
>JAUZNK010037035.1:0-17815 GCA_035046665.1 Euphysa ruthae
GATGTCTGAAAGGACATGTCCGACCAAAACTCATAGTTACCAACCATAATGTCCGGCGTACCAAAAATATTTATATCTAGGCTTGATATAATAATTATAATAATATAACAATCATATAAATACTAATAAAAAAAAATTTTATGCCCTGTCCAATAAAAATTTAATAGACATTGCCAATTCGTTTAGTCAGGAGAGAGCCAAACTGTGTGGACCGTTACATTTTTGCTTCATTCATCAGCATATGTATATGCAATTTATCTAGTTTCTTTTTGTCAAAACGAAGATTGTTGTACATTAATTTTAACTATGTATATCAACTTAAATATTGGTTAGATTAAATGCAACTATCTTTTCACTCTCAATAGCTATAGCATTGTTGTACATGTTATATGAAACGACTGGAAAATTGCACTAGATGGCTTTTTAATTAAAGAGAGTTGGATTTCCCCCAGGAGTTTGGTAATAGGAAGGACATACGAGCAGTAGAATCAACTTGGTCCAATACCAAATCACATACAGAGCCTGCGTCCGACCCCTAATATTAGAGTTTTTGCTGAGTTGATCTGTCGCCTTTCACATTGTCACAGGTTTACGGTAATTTTTTTATATAGCAGGAGTATGACTTTATTTTGCTTCTAATATGTTTCTTACTCTATGAAGAGCGTACTGCCATGTTTAAAGTGAATTAAGTCTCTGGTTGTGATTTAGTTTTTGGGTGGTATTGGGATTTTCTCTGGATATATAAGTGGCCTAAAGCCTGTGTATATGTGGGGGCATTCAAAAAAGTACAATGAGGTAATTGAATGAAAAATTGCAAACAAAACATGGCCTTGCCAATATCAGAACTATCATTTATTACTTTGTTTATATAGGATGAAAAAGCATCTACAGACTTTTCTTTTTGAAATCATTTATGAAATCTTTGCAAAAATTGATTTAAAAATTCATATCAAAAAAGGTGCTTAAAAACATTTAAAGAGAAAAGCAATTTAATTTAAATGCTGATCTAGACGAATGAGCATAAATAGACAAAAATATCAAAAAATTAAAAAATGATGTCTATACCTTTTTCATTTTAAATTGAAATGTAAAACTTTGTAACGAATCTCATCGATGTTTATGCATATATGTGATATCCACATGTGAATCCATACCAAACAGACAAAAATAAATATGAAAAAATGATTTCATATGTTTTTAGCTGTAGCTAAGAAATGCTATTCAAAAAGACCCTGCCTTTAGTTGAGAAACTTTCTGAATGGCGAAAAGAATGTTAATACGAGCATTACTTTCATTAAATACTGTGCATTTCATTGCAAACATCTTAAAAACACTTTTTCTAAATATCACCTAAAATAATATTATTAACTTATTCACCAATCAGATTTTAGCATTTACATATGGGGCATACAAGCTAAAATACCTTAAACTATGTAGTTCAGTTGGTTATTGCATTAATTTAAATATTATGTTTTGGAATCCCAAACATACCATTAAATTTCATCAAAATACCAGATAATTTTAAATAATTTCCAGGCAGGGTATCTAGAAAAGCTACATTTAGTCTGGAAAATGTAAATGTAATCAAACAACAGGCAGGTAAAAAATCATACCATACTATCTGTTCCAAACAGAGAAAGAAAATCAGTAATGAACTCTCTTGACTTGTCTTCCCAAATACCCAAAATCTCTTGTGATTTTCCTTTCAAATCTTCATATTTTTTCTTCACAACCAACTTTTTCTCCTAATAAAATATGAGAAAGTAAGATTTTAAGGTTAGTCAACAAAATTCAATAATTAATTTAGGAACAGCGCATTAACAACAATTTGGAAACATTTTTTTTTCAAGCATTAACATAACCACAATTTGCTTTAATTTCTAACAGACCAATATTTTTAAAGTTTGAAATCACATGATGGAAAATTTAATAAAGTTTTTAATATCAACTTGGTACTGAAATTAAGTGCTAATAAACAGGCCTGAATATTCTCAGTTAACAGCGCTGCTAATAACAACTGGTCAAAACAAAATTTCTCTATAGTTTGGTTATTATAAATATGCGTAATACTTTTTTAAAACAAATTTTGCTATATTCAAACGACATTTTTTATAGTATGATATTCAGAAGCATTGTTTGTTAGTATTATTTAATAAACATAATTTTAAGAAAAAACTCAAAAACTAGTATCAATGAAGACTTGAAACAAAATAAGCAATTTATACGTTACCTTTATAAATCCGACATTCAAATCTTTTCGACTATATCCACGGGCTAAGTTACGTTGTACATAGGTGTCATAATCTCGAACAATTCGTGCAATGACATCTGAAGTAGAAATTCCTGGTGTCCTCTCTGTAGCAACAAACTGACCAGCTTCCTTTACAAATTTGTAAATGTCTTCTTGACCATTTGAAGTATACGGAATGTCATCATGTGCAACAAAATCTATCTGTAAGAAAAAGTTTATTCACATATAGTACATCAAAACATTGCCATTTTTTAATCTGCATATTCAGATTTTTGAAACAGCTGTTTAAAGGGCAAACATAACAAAGAATTTTTACGGCAAAATTTATAGTGCATTGTAAATAAGAGAGATTTTAACATTTTTTTTAAAGACACTAAAACTTTTGAAACCTTTTACTTCAGAACATTCTATAATTTATGACCTCTAGAGGAAAGAGAATGTTCTACGTTCTTACAAGAGATTTTTGGTTGAACAAAATTTTTTCTATGATTGGATCGTAAGTCGAACTTTGAGTTATTTAGCTCAAAAAAATGATTGCAACTTGGAGGGGCTTATTTTTTATTAAGTTTAAATATTAGGACTTGACAAATATTAAGGTTGTGAATGCTCACAATCCTAAAGTCCACCATTACAGGCAATGCACTATAAAGTCTCTTTCTGTATGTTGTGATCTTGCATTCATGCTTTTGAAGGTTTTCTAATTTTAACAGCAGGTTCTTTGAAATAATGTAGGTGTAAAGTCTACATGATGTGTTCTAATATTATTGATAAGGTTGGAAGTAAAGAAATAGACCAGTAGTTGGAAAACAAAGCCATGTCACTCTTTTTAAAGATAGGACATATTTTTGCAGTTTCTAAGAGATCAGGATAGATTCCTTCTTTCAAAGATAAATTTAGGATGTAAAACAAGCGCCTTCGTATACTAGTTATAATATGCAAGATAATGTTACTTTTTAATTTGTCATAACCCGCAGCTTTATTAGTTTTAAGAGCTGAAATTGTGTCATTAAGTTCTTGATGAGTTAACTCATTATCAGAGAGAACTGAGCTAACTTGATGGTCAAAAATTCTCTAAAATTGGTACTTACAGGAGGTATAATTGAGGCTAGGTTTGGACCAACTTTGTCAAAATATTTATTAAATTCACTACGTATTTTTTGTTTATCATAGACAGATGAGCCATTATGTTTTATTGAGATTTGAAGAAGATCATTAAGAACTTTTTTACAGCCTGTAATTTCATTGATTATTCGTCATGTTTTCTTAGAATCCGACTTGTGTTTAACAGTTTTTTTAATAGTTTTTGAAATACATCGTTTTCGATTTTTTAAGAATTTTTCAGAAAATATTTTTTAAATTTCTGTAGTTGTTCTGATAGTTGAACGATCAGGATTTCAGGAACTTGCTATAAAGCTTTTGTTTTCTTTCTGAGGATTATTTTAATCCGTTTGTTATCAAAGAGTTTTTTATTTCGTTTTCTTTGAGAGTTATTTTGGATAAAGAACATGTTTTATCAAAGATACTTTGGATTTTCTCAGAAAAGGACAAGAAAGCATAGTCAGTGCTTTTGTATTTTAGGACACCTTGTTTCTTCAAGAACCATCTTAAAAGAGTCCAAGTTTTGTTCATTTATGATTCTTTCGGAGAACGTTTTTTTTGGGTATTTTTGGTTTATCAAATGAATTAGGTCGCAAAAAGAGAGCAGCTAAAATTATTCAGCCATCTTTTTTATCTCCATTTATCCCTAACTTGAATAAATGATCGTTTTTTATGTATATTTTTTATATATATAAAAATAAGCTTTATGTGGTTTACAACTACCTAAAAAATATTAAACTATGTCTGACACAGTTTTCAAGCAAATAATTCACACACCTAACTTTAGTCTGCTTTCAGCCCAAGTCCTTAAAAGAAAATATAAAATATGAGAAAAATATTTAAAAAAACAGTCTATGGACCATTACCCTTAGAAGAGGCTTAATGCAAAATTTTAAAATAGTAATATGTATTGATAAAGAGTTAGGAAGGAAATACAAAGACAAAAAAAATATTAATAATGACTCAATACCTTATGTTTATCCAAAAACTGTCGAGTGACAGTCCAGGGGCAGTCACATATGATTTCATCAATATATCTACAATGTCTAAGAGCTTCATAGCGCTCTGTATCTGTATTAACTGTATAGCCTTTAAGTTTATGGCAAAGAGTATCTCCAGAGACTAAAAATAAACAAATTTTTAGAAATAACTGATTAATTTTGTACAAGTGTTTTTAAAACAAAACTTAAAATTGATAAACTAATTTTAAAGTGCAAAAATAATTTTCTTTAAAATATTATTACTAAAAAAAAATTTATTTTGTTATATGGTTGCTGTTACTCAATGGTTTGGTGATAGCAAAATTTACAGAACTTTTCCATAACTACACAAAAAAGTAAGTTATAAAAGTCAATAAAAATTTGTGATTCAAGGACACAAATTAAGCCATATTCATTTAGGAAAATGGAAAAGAAACACAATATTAAAATTGACATGGCCTAACAATACATGCAACATAACATTTACCATTTTTAACTCTAATAATGTTTAATAAACATTGCACCCAGCAACACTGTTTTGTACCTCGAATTGGAAATGAACGAATATATAAGTAGCTAGAGGCAGATAGTTTCTTCAAATACCAAAATTAAAAATTTAGATAAGGTCATTCTGCTACACATGTTAGTGTGAAATGATAAGACAGTTAAACGGGTTATGTGGAATTCGAATACATGACTTTTTATATACCAAACTCATGCCTTTCAACTGACTAACTAAAAAAAAAAAAAAAAAAAAAATGCCTATTTGTATGCAGATTTTGTAAATATCAAAACTAAGAAAATTTCCTTTGAAGAAAAGAAATGACATTTTTGGAAGGCACTCTTTTTTGGGGGCGGCATAAAAGATGAATTACTGATTTATAATTTTAAAGAAGATTCAAATGTCTCTATTTACTGCATAATGGTTTAATTCTCCAGATTAAATTAAAGACTTCTTCTTTTATAGTAAAGATACGCAGATCTTCAATACTCGTAGTAGTTAGTCCTGCCAAAATTTAAAAGTACGAAATATGGTAAAAACAAAATATCAGTGCGTCACTGAATGGAATAGTTCAATCAATAATAACGGGAAATAAATATTGTTTTTAAGTTCAAATATACAAACAAACTCCTTTAAATACAAAAATATTTTTGATTTAAATAGAGATTAATTTAAAAGAATTATTCAAACTTATATATAATTATCATAAATTAGCTACAACTAACATCCTTTTTAGGCCTTGTTTTTAACTAATAAGTATTTACTAAATGTAATACTAATAAAATAAAATTTACTAATAAAATTAACTTCATTAACAACAAATACTTTATCAATCCACTTTTCAGCTAAAAGTATATCAACTCCTCCTGCGCCAGCACGGTTACCTATCCCAAAAAAATTATGTGTGCTGCTCTTACCTGTTATATTCATAGTGATATTATCTCTCCACCTAGTTTCCTGAACACAACACAAACCTATATTCCTCCTATTTAGGGTTTCTACTACCCGACTACTCACACTATTAACATTCACAGTCCCCACACAAATTTAATAATTTCACTCACATCTCTGTCGTTTTAATTCAATAGGCTGTTAACGATTGAGTGATGCTCACATCTTACACCAGCCCTACCGTGCATGACACCTTCATATAAAGTTCCTGCCTTGTTTACGTAGTTGTGATTATTAGAAAGTGGTACTATCATATGAGTTTGGCATGATTTTAACGGACAAGATGCTCTGTTTTACAGATCAAAGAAAAAGGGGTTTTTATAATGACCATCACTAGGAACATTGCCAACCAAGGCTGAAGACCCCAACCTGGCCATGAGACATAGTTATCCCCCACTGGATGTCAACCAGGAGATTTCGAGACCATGGTGCAAAAGTTGTTTCCAGAATTTTATTAACCATGTGAGCAATCAATTCCTTTATTTCTGCACAGGTTGCATATGAAATAGCATGTTTTAAATCCTTGATATTACGCCCTATATGATAGTAGCCCACATATTTAAATGTCTTAATGCAGTTTCTGGTGGTATTAGCTGTGAAGGGAGCATACAAGCATCTGTTGGAAAGTGTACTTTTAGAATGTTTATCTAACTAAGAAATGAGAGTGGTTTAAAAAGTTTAGACTGACAAGAAAAACATATCTGGAAGAGTGCTCTAAGGGTATAAAGCAGAGACCCTCAAAATTTTTTAATTTCACACATCTCAGATGCTTAGAAACCATCACCAAGGCACTTAATGGCTGAACTTCTTTTATGTGCACTAGAAACGTATTTAAAATCTTTATGCAGTGATGTGAGGAAGTTCAGTAACTACACCCTACAAATCATTAAACAAAGCAAAAAATATTAATTCAAAGCCCAACAAGAGATTTAAACCAGTTGTGTTGTATAAAAAGCTTCTGTTAACTGAATTTTTCACTCTCTACACAAACATTCTAACTTTTTTTGAAAGCTCAATTTTCAAACAGCTGAAAATTTCACAGAACAAATGTGGTGGTTTGATAAAAAAGATAGAGTATCACTTTCTCGTGCTACTTTTTAAGCAGTTTTAGAGCTTTGTCTTGAAAAATACTTCTGCACAGAAAACTATGCATTACAGTTGCTTCTACATCAATTTCCAGACGGAAAGTTTTGTATAACTTGTTATCAACTGTCCATAATATTTCTACCAACTCTTATTTCCAAGTGTTAGAGCAGCCTTTATCAAGCTCTATTATCTGGAAACCCTCTTTTTCAATAACAAGTGGCTGTTTGTGCAACATACAGCATGAAAAAATACATACCCTCTTCTCTCTCCCACTTTTACTCATTTAGACATTGTGTTATACAAAAAATAACAGCAGAAAGTGTGAGACTCTTGTATTCGGCTAAATCAACATATTCTCACTATCTTTTCTGAAATTCTATATGAATAAATTGTTGGTTTAGTCTTTTTGGTTAGCAGGTTGCCATCCAGGTTTTTACAGAGAAAGTTCTTTGCTTGATAGTTGAGATGAATATAGTTTTTTGTTGTTTTAGTCCCAAAGTAAATATTGTATTCATTATTTATGTTATTCTTTTTTATGTACAGGTTATTATATATTATATAGTATTATATTAATATATCATTTTGTATGTGGTTAAACGTAAAAGATTTTTGGGTAAAACATGATTAATTATTATGGCTCGTTACGTACACCATATTGGGATGTTCATAGTTAGTTTCATACTAAAATTTTTGCTATCTAGTTGAGCAGCTACAATTTGCACGAAAATGCACGAAAATAAAGAATTGAAGTAAAAATTGTAATAATAATCCCTGAACCCCATCCTCTATGTGTAATCCGAGGAACAAATTTTATAGTGCTTATACTAAGGGCAGTGAACTAAGGATAACCCAAGGGGAGGAAAATAAATGAATTCATAAATAAAAGCATAAGGATGAAAAAACAGTAAGTATCAAGATTATGCAAAGAGAACTCTATTCTAGTGATAAAAAATATAAAAAATGGATATATTTTACGTATAATCCATTTTCTATTTTCCTTATTGCAGATTTTCATAGAATAAAACATCTTATCAGGTTTTAGCCAACTCACAGTATAAAGCTAGAGGCTATGTAACTAGGTGCCTGACTGAGCATATGGAGTAATATTTTTCTCTTTTTGCCTGGTTGTACATACAGCTTTTCATCAAGTTAAGCCTTCTTAAGTATTTACAGTTTGTTGCAACAAAAAATCAACCTTAAGTATTATTTTACAGCTGCAAATGTTTCAAAATATTATTGATTTGGTTGAAGTTATTAATAACAAAATGAGATTCTATTGTGCACAAATTTTAAAAATTAACAAATCCAAGAACATTGGAACTTGTAATTACGTAAGTTTACCTAGAGAAAATGTCTATTATCTAAGAGATATAGATTATTGAATATGACATGACGCAACATCAATTAATAATAGTCAAAATTTCATTGGCTAAGGAAACTGTTTGGGAGCCTGCGCTAGAGTTTTAATCAAGATTGGCTACTGTTTGCGCCAGAGTTTTAATTCTCACAACGAGATGCAAATCATAATATCAACGGCCTTAAAATTCGGATAAAGACAAGTATTCCAAATAAGGTTAACTTACCACCCACTATAAGATAAACATTAGGGAATAAATTCTTTGCTTGCATAAGCGCTTTTGCATGACCAGCATGGAACATATCAAATACACCATCTGCATATACACGTACAGGTACTAAAAAAAAAAACATTTTTATCTTATTTTCAGATTGTAATTTTTACATTCAGATAAAAAAAAATTTGATACTTCTTGAAATAAGCAGCAAAGGAGCAAGTAAGAATGATTATCGAGAAGATAATTACATGAAAAGATACATAATATGTCCCACTGTGTTTTAAGACTCTAATTAGTTGCATAAACTGAAAAACAACTCATTTAAAATTTCTGATAGGTTGGTGATATGAATCATCTCACTATAAATATATAACACAATTTATATATTATTTATATATTGAAAAACATAAAAAGGTTTGCAGCACAATCATTCATATATATATATATATATATATATATCATAAATATCATATTTCTCTTGACATAGAGCAAAAATATTGATATGTCATTAAATTAAGAAAATGTAATTTTATATTGATCATATCAATTCAAAAAAAGTATAATTTTAAAAAACCAATTTACTTTATCTTAACCTTTCGTTTAAAAAATATTTTACCAAAAAAAAATCCAATTCAATTCAATCCAGGGAATTTGTCTTAAATAAAAATAAAATTTAGTTTAAGCTGGCTAGAAGAAAATTCATTAAACAAATGATTAAACAAATGATCATTGTGTCAACAAAAATATGAAATTATAATTTTTAATCATGTTTTTAAAAATGTCTTGGAAAAGCTTGATATAAATCTTTAACAAATAAAACAGGATATTTAACACATCAAATATTAAATCATCTTTGATGTTTTGTTAAAAAACGAATTTCTATTGAAAAAGAATATAAAAGAAGAAAAAAAATTGTTTGATTGCAATAATTATTTTAATTTATAATCTTAAAACTATGTGCAATTTAAAAAAGAATAATGGGTAATCAGGCTGCACTCTAAAGACGAAAAATTCAATTAACAAGACCTAAAATTACCAAGAAAGTCTCATAGTTACCTGAAGTTCCAGCCTTTGCTTCTTCAACAGTAATTTTCTTAGTTCTATTAGGCCAAAGGGTTGCACTTGAATTTTCTGGATCATAGAATATAGCTGACTCTACAGGTGCCAGATAACAGTCATTCTATATAGAAGAATAATTAATAATTACTATAGAAACAATTGAAAAAAAAAAAATTATTAGGGGATGATTTGTATTCATATAATATGACCGCATAAATGACAGCTTAGTGTCATTAATGAAATATAAACAAACCTTCTGTCTAGATAAACATTTCCTTGAAAGAAAAATAGTTTTATAGGTAACCTACAGTTACTACTCTATAAAAGCAGTAACATCCAAAACTGGTGTGGGGTATAGAAAGACATTTAGAAAACTTTGTTCCGAGCCAAGAGACATTTTAAAAGGGAATTGACTCCATAGGAGATTATGCAGTTGGTTCAATGGAAAAATGACCTTTAAACTTAAAGAATTCTGGTCTTAGCACTTATGATATCATTTGTGAAATTTCAAAATTGATAAATTACCCCCCACACACACACACATATATACATATATATCTTTAAATTCTTTCTTTTTAACAAAAACTATGCTTTTAGAATCAAATACAAAAAAAAAAAAAAATCAATGACTTTCCATTTTTACAAACTTCCAGCCACTTCAATCTATTTTTCATTAAAAATGGTTAATCTTCTTCCAGCAAATTAGCGTCTTTTGCATACGAGACAAGAGGAAGTAAAAATATCCCTCCGTTGATACCTTCAAATACCTCCTGTTTGCTATTTTTTTTGCACAAATTGGCCAATCAATTTAAGCACAAGAAAACACTTACGTAACGATTGCGTTTGTTTTTTGTTCCAGCAGTATTGTTATCCACTATTAATTTTCTTTTATTGCCAGTTAAACCAGTAGACATAGTTAATATATTTTTCTAAAAAAATATATTTAATTAAAAAGCTACGGTAAGCTATGTTAGTTGAAATTATTTCCTTATAACTAGAGTGAAATCATTATATCCACATTTTAAATCCAATTCCAAATTATCAACAATTATCAGTGTATAAATGTAGATGTTTTTTAAATTGAGGTGCATGAAAATTATACACCAATCTTTTAAATTTTCATTTAGACCTTGTTTAGGCTTCCATACCAGTTTAAAACAATCAAAATACCAATAGAAATTTTGCTATGAATAATTATTCCTTAACCCTTTCAGGTCTCGTGACCCATTTGGTGGGTCATAATCTTCCCTGACATTAGCTATGTGATCCACTGGGCAGGCCCTGATTTAACAGTATTTTTTGGGGTGTAAATGCCAAAGGAGCTGATATAAAATGTATTTGCATGCAAAGAAGATAACATTTGTGATCATAGACTGGAAACCGTATCAAATTTGCTCAATCCGCTCCATAGATAATTGACCTTGAAGTTTTGAAGATCTGAAACTAGAAAAAATGTATGGCAGGTCGGAAATTATTGAAATAAATCAAATTATTGATTATGTTTTGAATTCAGACAAAGAATGTGGTGGTACTGATTATGATGAAGAAAGAAGAAAGTGATATAGAAGATGCTGTTGATTGGGAGTATGAAGTAACCCCAAATACTAAATTTGTGGATGAAGCATCAGTCAAGCAGATTACTGCCAACATCAATCAGAATGGTGCAGAGGAAACCTGCTGGACCAATAACCCAAAGGTCGGCAGATCATAACTACCCTCTGCTACCCATATTTATTTATATCACAAAGTACTAATATAACATAAAAATGGTACCTGGTACAATGATTGTTCTTGTCAGTACAGGACACGAATACAAACAAATCCAGCGATTAGTAGTATGTTCGTAGGTAGTCAAGGCAAATAATTCATACTCTGGACAATGTGTACCAGTAGATGAAATGGAAATGAAAAAGTTTTTCGGACTATTGCTTTTTGATGGGAATAGTGAAAAAGCCTAACATAAAACTGTATCAGACAAATTGCTGAGCTACTCCCAACACCGCTCTTTTAAAACTTATGTTACGTCCCCAATTTTGCTTGATTTAGAAATTTGTTCATTTCAATGACAGCAATGATCCAAATGTGACCCCAATTCAGACGATTGCTTACATAAGACTTGTCCAATTATCCACTTGATGAGAGTGGATATTAAAGGTTTAACAACCTGGTAAACAGGTTAATGTTGATGAATCACTGGTACTTTTTGCACCTTCACTCTAAACAATACATCAAGACAAATTTCCTTGTTTATTGTAGGAAAGTGATGTTTCAGGATTATGATCCAAACATTGACATCACAATGACTGAGAGAATTCCAAGTGTTTTGAAGGAACATCACCTTGGAAAAGGGCACATCCTTTATACTGACAACTTCTATACTAACCCTTCACTAGTCTCAAACTTACTTGACAATAAAACATATTTATGTGGACTGTTAGCTTAAACCGCAAACATTTTCTAAAAAAACTAGTTGACATACCCTAAAGAAAAATCAGAAGCTGCATTTTTCAAAAGCACTAGTAATAATAATGAAATGTTGGCATTGCAAATATCGATTGCATAAAGACAAATTGAGTAACTAGTAAAAAATTGTACACATGCTTTTAACCAACCTTTTTTGGCACCAGTTAGTCAAAAAGATAGGGAAGGAAATGATATTTTGAAACCAACTGCTGTGAGAGAATACAAATATAACATGGGAGGAGGTGATCATATCACCCAACAGCTTCATAGCATCAGCCCAATCCAAAAAACATACAAAATGGTATAAAAAACTCGTTATACGTCTGATGAGTCAAGCAATATTGAATGCTCATAAGATTTACGTATTTACCACTGGAAATAAAATTTCTTTCCTTGATTTTATCTAAAAAACAATAACTACATGGATAACCATTACACAAAATCTACTCATAAACATGCCTCCTGATGAAACCGTCACTCGTTTATCTAGGCATCATTTTCCAGCCTTGCTCATACCAATTGAAGGGGCTCGTGATCTTCCACCAATAAAAAAGTGCAGAGTATGTTATGCTAGAGTGAAACAAACAGATAAAAGGGAATAGTTTATGTGTGTTATGATTGCCCATCAGTTCCCAGTCTCTATCCGAATCAGTGTTTTCAAGCGTATCACACTCCTATGGACTTTGGAAGACAAGAATAGAGAGATAATATTTTAGCTCTTTCTTGTTTGTTGTGTCTATTGTATCCTTATTTACAATACGTTCCATTTTGGATACGTGAAATCTTTGAAAGTTTTTTTTCATACTCTCACTTTCCCAAACAAGGTTTATTCATGTCTCACTCATTTTGAAAGGTGGTAGCCTTCCCCCTTTATAGTTTATTTATCTTCGGCAACATTTAATTTAATTCTGTGATGATTTATGCAATTTTCCCTAATATAGATGTTGCACATACAATGATCTGCATGCACCGAGTCAGTGACCATACATAGTGTGATCGATGTTTGTTTAAAAAATTATGTTTACTTCATACTTTTATGTTTTGAATTTGAATGTGAATAAGTTTTAGTCACATTTGATGGAAGTCCAGGTGGCTTCATTTACTCATAAGCATAAATCAGGAATTTTTTTAGTAAAAAAAGCCTTGCTTGACCAAACAGAACCTATTCATTGCATGAACTTTTTGGATATTTTTAGCTGATAGAATATAGAAAACTTTTTGTGAAAACACTTTAAAATTTGATGCATTTCCTGGAGAGATTTTCTGTAAAAACATCAAAAAAACTTTATTTTTAGATTTTTAAACATATTTTTCTATGAAAAAGCAGAACAATGTTTGAGAAATAAAGGAACACATTTTTGGCTTGTTTTGTTTGTTGTAGATTTTGTAATTCTTGTTTGAGTAATAGAAGCCAAATACTGAAATTTTTGTCTCAGATCTTTAGGGTAATAATCGTTAGAGCTTATATTTGAGTGAAAAATGAAAAATTTTGCTTCTTCAAAATCTTACATTGATCAGAGTTTTTCATATTGTTTTAAAAAAGTAATTACTCATTAACCAGAGTAAACATTATTTAATATTTATTTCTATTTTTCACGAAATTGAGTACATCCTGAAAGTTTTTTTTATCGAAGTACGAAGTAAAAATTTATCAAAGTGAATGGCAGTTATTTTTTTAATCAATGTATAAAAAGTATATTTACAAGCATTATTGCAAAATAATTCTCGGATAATAAGTAAAATAACTTTTATTGAAAAAATATCACTGTACCTTCCTAAAATTGGAAGCTATTAGGAACCAAAAACTATTAACAGATGTTTGACATGTTGAAGAAAATGTAAAATTATCTAGGAACAAAATATTATTAACAGGTGATCATTAAAGTCAAAATACGTGCTCCATGGTACACTAATATCATAAAAAATAGAAAGAATTAAATTTTCCTACTTTTTAAATTTGTTCAAAAAAATAGCTGTTGAATCTTAAAAAACAGTCATAAAGGTTAAATGATGCCTTCAATGCCAGTCTAACATACAAAATGGTATGCATTTAAAAACTGTGAATAAATTTTTTTGGAGAATTAAGAAGAAAATTGAAGTTAGTTCTAAAAAAAAAGTTATCATTGCTAAGTAAAAAAAGACACCCTTGCAATATTCTAACACCATAAAATATCTAACAAGAATTAAGGAAATTTTATAGGGAAATTGATAAACATACAAGCTTTGTTTAAAATAATTTTGTCGCTGCCAATCAAAATTTTTAGGTGTGAGTAAAATATATTCTCTTTGGTACTCTAACATTAGAAAGACTTTATAAAAGGTTTAAAGAATAATTTTGGAGAAATTTAAAAAAATATATTTTTGTTTAAAAATACCTGATGCTGGGCAAAAAAAATTGTTAATAGGTGGGAACGCATGTCACGTTACATCTATGATAGTCTAAAAATAGACAAAAAAACTTAACCATCAAACTTAAATAAGATAGAAAGATAGATAGAAAGGCATAGGTCAAAAAATGCGCTCTGTGCAGACATACACAGTTGGTTTTAATTTGATAGGGTTATTATTTGAAAACTACCCAAAGCTAAATTTGAGTAATCATATAGAGAAAACTTTTTATGATAAAAATCAAAATTCACATCTTGTATTTATTAATTAATTAATTAAAAACTAAAATATAAAAACTATATTTCTATAATATTTATAATATTTCCTATTTCTATAATAATATTTATCTTTAATTAAAATACTATAATAACAATGTTTTATTAAAATAATAATAATAATCTCTATTAACAATAAAGTTGCAATAAATACTAAAAAAACTACCTATAAAATGAAAGTAGTTTGAATGAAACATTAAATAAGAATGAACTATTTCATGGCAATTAACCCACTTTAATGGTGGCTTATAGTATAATATACAACTTGGTTTTACCAAATTTTGCTTTAATTTAGTGGATTTCGCAACAAATTGTATTGTGTGCTCTATTAAAAAATCATTCCATATTCTAAATTTAAAAAAGTTTAAAATATAATTATTAAATAAAGTTAAAAACTCAATTTCAAAAAAGTCTATAAATTCCATAGGGAGTTTTCACTGAGATTACACGAGCAACAGGTATAAAATTTAACGATGGAATGATTTATGCTTTTTAATTCTCAAATTTATAAACTAATTTTGCAAAATATTTTGCTTAACCATACGGTGGACATCAGCCTTCTTTAACTAAAAAATAGACCTTGATTCAAACTTTACCTGCTTCATCCTATATCACAAATACACCAAAACAACAACAGGGATTACCCTGGCCACAATTGTCCTTTCAACTAATCTTTATTGAAATAGTTTTACAAACTATCTGGTTTCTCATTCCTAGCAATCCTCAACAGGTTTAGTAGAAGAAATTGTGTTTTACTATTTTACACATAGACAGGCAATAAATTTTTGATTAGTGTCTGTTTATGTTTACTGTTTAAGTTGTGTCTGAGAAGTTAGCAGCAGATGAAGGTTCACAACCTCATTCAGGAAATTTTTTCAAGATTACCATTTAAGGAAAGATATTTTTGGCTTCCTACCATCATTTAAATAATTAAGCTTAACTTCCTGTTAAAAATACTAAACAAACAATTTAAGATAATTTCATCAAAGCAATTTATTAGATGACAATGATGCCTAAAAAATTTTGAGTTATCAAAACACCAGCACTTAAATTAACTTTTAAGTAGATCTTATTTCAAAGAAAAGTTTGTGTCTCTCAGCACATAAATACAAACTACACCTTCAGCAGACAAACACATCAAAACAAAGTGAATATTTACATTCAACATTAAACCTAATAAATTATCTAATTAACGATTATCTGACATAAAACCACTGAACTGAACTATGAAGTATCCTCCAATGATTGTACATGGTAAAAATCACTGGGCGCTTATCAATATTTTTTTGTTTTTAGGGAGATAATTATTAGAGGGAATCGCTTTTCAGAGGGGAGACTTTAATAAAAAGTTATAATTTTGCATGCTGAGAATTCCAGAAAATAAGCTGGAAAAAAGAAAAATATGTTTTGATGTTAGAAATCTGAAGATATTTAATGAAGTTTTTCGATTTTGTTGATTTGATTTTTTGCACAGAATCAATAACAATTTAGTATATATATATATATATATTTTTTTTTATCATTTGACTTAAAATCAATAGCAATTTTCTAGAAAGCACTCCTCTCTGCAATGGGAATATTCTAATTTTAACCAGGCTATGCTTAAAAAGTGTTTAGGTAAACAGCAAATTGATAACCTGAATGAAAAGACGCTACTCTGTTTTAATAGGCGGTAACACTGGAGTTGTTGGAGATATAGACATGATGTCTTTTGGGTGTGTGCTATGCTCGGTTGAAAGAGGAACCTCATCATTTCTTGATGATTGCACCTGCTAAAAAAATAATTAAAAGATTTTAAAATATTTTGTACAAATAACACTAAACAACATAAACACGTTATGCAAAATAATAATTGATCTCGGAAAGTTTGATAACTCATGCAGACAAGCCTGCCACCAAGCTTGGCACAACAAGCTATCTATCCTCTTTGACATTAATTAATAGCGTTGGCAAAAATTTGATTTAAGTAAAAAACATGTGGTAATAAGCTAGATACATTAAGGAGGAAAGCATGTGGTTGTTTTAACAACAAAAAAATACATATAACTAATATAACTTCCTGGAAATCTTGCTGCAAGCATATAATTTGTAAACACTTAGATCATTTAAAAGATTTTATATTATTAATGAGCATGATAGGTCATTCCTGATATATGATCCAATTGTTCTAAATGAATGCATAAATTTATCTTAGTTAGTACACCATGAATTTCTTTACAACTATCTGATGAGGATGAAACGCAGGTTTATCAAAAAACCAAGCCAAATTAATAATAAATCTAAAATAAATATAGTTCACCTCATAATAAAATTATTTAACGCCAATGTATTATCCAATAATTCAATGATGCAGATGTTTTCATCTGCAGAATATAAGTGTTTTATTACCGCTATAAAAAAAAAATTATCATCCTTGACAAGCCAAATATACCGCCAGAAAGTCTTGCAGTTGATAAAGAAATTAATAATAAAAACACATACTATGTTGTCAAGAACAGTTGTAGCTAAATGAGTGGTGTGATTCATTACATACTTGCTAAGATTATTTTGAGATATCAACTTCTTCAATTGTGTTGGTGAAAATTTACTCTAAATGGTATTAACCAAAAAACACTCACAACAAGCACTATTACCAAACAGTACCTTAGAGAAAAAGTGAAATAATGAACAATTTTTCATGCAATTAACAAAAGGTACCTATAGTGATAAAGAATTATTTAATTCTGCAAGAAATTTGAAAAAAAAAAAAGATTAATTTTCTTATGTAAAATAATATTTAACCCCTTAAGCATAACTAACGTAATATTACGTCGGAGTGTTTTTTGTCAAAAACGATACTGACGTAATATTACGTTGCAAAGGTTGGGTGTATAAAAAACAATGTAGCAGGCGTAATATGGGCGCTATGGCATCGAAATAAAGCGCAAATAAAACTAGAAAAATATGCGGAACTTTTAAGACCAATAATGGTTCTTCATTATCATTATTTTTAAAATTATGACGTTTTCAAACGAGTTTTTTTTTTTAAAAATGGCAACCCAAAGTCGTAAAACTGTATTTTACTAATTTTACTGCTCATGAAGTGGCTGATTATGTATTCCAAAGTGATACTGATTTGTCTTCTATGGATGAATCCTTTTCAGAGGGGGATGAGGACTTTCTTGTGGAGTCTGAAACAGATGAAGAAG